>JAARMF010001758.1:21429-36220 GCA_022844705.1 Toxascaris leonina
ACCCCCCCCCCCCTTCCCCCCCCCCCCCCCCCCCCCCCCCTCTAGTAAAGAAAAAGGAACATTGTCTCTATTTAAGGCTTGCTTGCGTATCGTTCGAATCTCAACAAAGCGGATAGAGAAAGCACTAGCAGTCTGAAGAATTCTTTAGTGTTTCGCATCCCTTCAAAGAACTGCGAGTGGAAAGATTTTTCTTTCCGAAAGGTAAATGTTGCAGAACGAATATCGCGACTCATTGAGCCGAATGCAGCGAAAGGCAGGTGATAGTTCATTGGCAGTCATCAATGAGCACGAAACTCTCTACAGATCGATCGAGGAGAGGGTGGCTGATGCAGAAGACGGTATGTGCAACACCATCCAGAAACAGCATTATCTCTTTAGCCATATCTGTGACTGAGGACTTCATTTGGGAAGTAGTTCGGAGCAACGAATGTTGGGTTGATGCAAGGATTGTACCATTGGCTTTGAGCTGTCGTTCTCGGCTAAATTAGGAAATCCTCAAAATACGGGCCTCTGCTGACAAGTTTTCTCGATGAGGATGCCGCTGATGACATTTTGATGAAACTTGTGGGGCGAATGGAAAGTGCAGCTTATTCACTGCTAAAGAATGTTCAGAAATATTGTTGCTTCAGCGAAATATTCGGGCTTTTCTTGTTACGGTGCTTTCAATGTGATATTCGGAGAGTTTTGAGTTCTTCGTTGCTCAAAACCGTGCCAGTTCATTCCGACCGCCAGTAGAGGCTACCGCTCGATCAGATGTACTTACACTGCCTTTTCACACATTAAATGTGCAGATTTCCTTTCAAGGCAAACGCTCAAAACCCTGACACTTTGATATGTGGCACGTAAACTATGCGATTAAATATTCTCTGATGTTAACTGACCAGAATGTGAGTAGCTGTGCCGATGTCTCCGAAGCATTCCTACCTTCCCTTATTGATCCGAACAATCAGGTAATCTGAACAATCAGGTAATGACAATCAGGTAAGAGACCGTCCGTCATTACAGGTAAGCGCTCAGCGGAAGTGAAGCTGGCCTCAGCAAAGGAGCTCCTGCGTTCGCAAGAAGAGGCGCTCAGGGTGCGTGACGAAGAACGACGCACAATGAAGTCAAAGATTGTTGCCTTCGAGCTCGAAAGTCGTGGCAAGGAGGCGCAGATCCGGCATCTCAACGTTAGTTTCTATTTTAGTAATGAAAACCATATAACGCAACAACAGGACATGAATAACTGAAAAAAATCTACAATTTATGAACAACATTTCCGTGACAACGTTTGACGATCTTGGAGGTTTACAGAGCAAACTCATGGATCACAGCAGATTGTGATGTGGGTTGATTAAAACCGTGGATGCGAATATTTTCACATCTATTCAATTCCAGGAGTTGGTGAAATCTCTTCAAATGGATCTGCAAAACGCACAAAATGATAATCGTGCCTTGCGTGATCGTGAGGAGAAATGGGACAGTACTAAAGTTCACACCATCAGAGAACGTGACGGCGATGAACAGCGTATCAAATTGCTCATATCAACGTTCGAAGCAGAGAGAGAGGTAACAGCATCGACACATCAAGATATAGACAAATAGTCGAACTTTTGATGTATAATAAAATACAATGAAATCTATAGAGATCTTCGGCAAAAATATCCATAAAATAAAAGAAACGCATGCGGTGCCAAAGGAACGTGTGTAACCAGAAAACGGATGCAGAAACAGCAAAAGATGTGTACGACGATAGAACAAAAGCAATACAACAATATGCTGACCGAAGAGACTTTGTTTTCAATTGCAGTCGTGGCCAATTGAAGATATAGAATCTGCAAAACTCTTTATGCCTTGAAAAATTGTAGGATTTCATCGTGTTCAGTCTGCTCGATTAAATCAACTCAGTTAAGTTCATTGCTTTTTCATGCCGAAGGCATGAGTCATTTCCAAACGAATTATCAGGTAGTTACTATGCCAATGGGCTAATTAGCACTTCCCATCTTTCCTGCAAAACACTTTTGAGGTTTTGAATTTGCCTTCGAAAAGTTTCATTGCAGAACCTGGCTTGCAGCGCTTCGTTGTTTATAAACAATTGTGTTTTTATTGCGAATGAGCACTGAATTAGCTTGCAGAAATTGAACGACGAGCTCAAGCAGCTGTCATCAAAACTGCAAGTTAGCGAAAGTAAGAATGCCGATCTGAGAGATGACGCTGACCGTCTGAAGAGAGATCTGATTAAAGCCGAGAGAATTGAAGCTGAATTGAGAAGAAACCTCGATGAGCAAACCCGATTGGCTTGTGAGGGTCAGCGTATGAGAGATCAGGTAGGCGAGGTCAGCCAACAATAAAACGGACGTCGGCATAATCGTCATAGATACTTAGATATCTGAAGAGGACAAATTCGACAACCTGTAGAAATAGATGAACTGAAATTTTAAGTGTGAATATTCTGGGTAGTAGATGCAACTGCTTTCACCCAGTGCAGCAACTTCCAAATTAACACTGTAATCTGCAAATAATTATACTTTATGTGATGAGACTCTAGTTGGCCTCTCTAAATATTCTTGCAGCGCTTTTTTCAAGCTTTATCCCGCTTCTCTACGGATAGTAGCGACCTGTTTTTTGATTGACCAAATAAGTGGTCGTCTATCAAAGCCTCCACTTCAATGTATTTTTTATCATTCATAGGGACAGAAGTTTGTAACAATTGGCTTTGATTAGACGCCTCAACATAGAATAAAAGGAAATCGCTAGGTCCCTCTTTATATTCGAATATGGGGCGTTTCTAAGGCAGCCGGATAATAATGAACCTTTCACTCTAGAAGTTGTGATGTCTACCCATATGAAGAATTCCTCCTTCTCGGGAGGAAGTCAGCAATATTTTCTGAATATCTAAGGGTCAGAAACAAAGTAAAAAGGGGTATCACAAAAAAACCGTGCTGTTAAATCGATTGGTCTGCTGCCTTCTATGGGCGCCAACGTCCCTAACCAGTCTGAACCCTCGACCGCCACCTCTGAACTCCTTCTGTTGCGCTTCATCTGGTCGCTGAACACTGCTCCGTAGTCTTCACCACGGCCGGACCAACGCCACCGACAACCACTGACCCGTCCAACGTAATTTCCACGACCACTGACTCGTCCACCGATATCACCACTTGCCCTCCACCAACACCACCGCCCCTGGCCACATAGCACGCCCAATACCAATTCCTTCGCGCGTTCAGCAGCGGAGTTACCCAAGTAGCGCTACTGACGCTTGTGCGCACAATATCAAACTTAGGTAATTAAACCTTCAATTGACGTATCCTAGTTACAAAGCGTAATGACGCACGAAAACTGATATTGAACAATATGATCCAATGAGTAGCGAACGAGTGACAACGCAAAACCGACAATACATAAGACACGATGCTCTCTCACAAATTTGCCATCAAAGTACATATTACCAAATGCTATAAGTGACGGGCTGGTAATGGGAAGGGTTCAAAGCCCTTAGCTTGTTTCATCCCTTTTCTACAATAACACTTTTGGTGGGGATTTCTTTCCGCTCATTGCTAACTTAAAGGGCATATGAAATAGGTGTGCTTGCAGTGGTGGAACTCTACATTAGATAATCAACCTAATACTCTAGAAGAAACCGAGAACAACCCAAAGTAACCACAGTGAAGTTGCGACTCAGATGACTAGCGCAGGACTTACAAGGGCCCCGCACCGAAGGGCCCCAGAATCGCCGCAACACAGCGGCGCAGCTACATCCATGTCCAATAGTGCAACGAACTGTATGAAGCAAATAAGAGCGAGAAAAACAATTTGAATAAATATTACATTCACACTTCTTCGTTATGTTACACACTTCGTTGTATAATGCGTTTCTTCATTACATAACACTCACCACATGACAAATGGCTAGTACAGTAAGTGACATCTCTATTGTGCTCGAACACGACCGAACTCATATATGAATTTGCATCATTGCAAAGTTTGACATCCAATGTGCTGAATGGGTAGCGATTCCGGTTGTGAGCGGGATTTAATCGTAATGCATTTAATATTTTATCGCCTATAAAATTTATACCCCAGCGGAACACCAATAACACAATCAGAAATGAAAGCTCAACACTCATACACTGATTTGTCGATTCCATTCGAAGCGTGCCCACCCGTACCGACGCACAAGTCATGCCCACAGCTGGTCATATTCTCGCCTCCTTTTATACCCTCTTTAGGCGTCTCACAATAGCCTTTTTTATATTTCAAATACTCATTCGTTTTGGCTGCTCTCTTTATTCATTTGAAAGTTGCCCTTTTTTGGCGCGCCGTCTTTGTTACATCGAACGATTAGAAACACCCCTTTCTCATCCCGTGACTAGCTCTAGCCTTTCGCGGATTTCCAATCATATATTACGATTTCCATTCCATATACTTCGCGACTGGTCGCGACAACGCAAGCATATTTTTTTCTTGCAAGAAGAAAATATGCAAAGGCAAAAAAGCGATTCGTGAGGCATGGGAAAAAGCAGCGTTAGGCAATAATTTAGAGGGAAGCAATATATAGATGTTTTGCTTAATTCTGGAATTTCTCCGGTAAAAGTCTTTTGGATTGAAAAGCTTTTAGCTGTTGATGGCACAAAGCGACCTAGCAAATGCGAATAATCGTAAGCAGCAACTGGAGAGTGAGTTGATGAGTGTGCGATCAGAGCTGCGCGATCAGCAGCAACGCTTGGCAGATGCCAGTAGCCGATTCTCAGACTTGGAACGGCAACTGCAGAACTCAAATAACGATAAGAACCGCCTTCACGATAAAATCAACGAGCTGGAAAAGGTTTCAACTGTCTTTTCTATTGCACTTTTTTGATAAAGTTTGCAGCATTAGAAGACCATTTCCTTTAGATACTTCTTAATTCGCCCAGCAATATTTGCCGTTTCATCTGAGTCGGAATACGAAATACAAAATTATACCATTGAAAAGCCGATTATCCGGGCAAATCTGCAGTTGTTCATTATTTTTAGACAATTGCTTCACAACGCAATACGGAGAATGATTTGCGCCATCAACTGTCCATCGTCACTTCCGAGCGAAAGGCACTTCAGAACGAACTGGATGAGCTTCGAAGACGTATCGCTCACTGCGAGAACGATAAAAAGACCACTCATGAAAAGGTCGAAGAGCTGACCAAAATTCGCGTTATGCTCGTCAAGAAGATCGAAACTGTAAGTTTGCTCGATCTCCACGCTGCGATTGACCAGAGGTGATGTGCGAATGCCTTGATAGACAAAGAAGAAATCTCCTCACAGCCTTCCGCATTGGACCTTAGCCAATTTCATTCTATCACTGTTGCTTAGTGCTCACCACAATCTACCACCACTAGGAGAATCCGGCTAATGAGAAATGATTCCTTTGATTACATTGGTAAAAAACCTTTACAACAACGACCACTGCTAGTGCGGGATGTGGTCTCATTGATCTCGTTATCTCAGATTGGTGTGAAAATTGAACGTATCGCAATCTTTCGCGCAATTTGTGTTACTGTTATGCGCTATTATACCACCGCAAGCTTGGGTACAAATTCAAACACTTGAATGCAGGTGTCACCTCCTCTACGTTTCCATTCTTTTACCTATACGAAGATCTCCGGAGGAAGTTGACTAGGCCGGTAGGAGCGTGTAACGTTTGGGGTTGGAGGCGGGAGAAGCACCGTATTTGCAGATGGGGAACTGTGGATTTGAAACACCACGTACCGCACCATTGGTTTGATCAGTGCAATATTGACATTGTATTTTGCTTCAATAATACAGATGGAGCGGTGCATAACTGAGTGGATGAGAATATAAGAACAGCTTTCAATTAGCAAAGTAATGTCTTTACAACCACCTCTTAATGACTGATGGAAGCCTATTCGGCAAAGAGGGGCGAATCGGCCATCTCTTACTTGCCAGATGAGTACCCAAATGTGCAGCTTGAAGATGACCTTCTAGAGAGTCCTCTCATTGGACAAATGCACTCATTTGATAACTAGCATAACTCAGTGATTAATTCGTGGGTCAGTTCTAAATGAACCCGTCATGATGGTGAAATTAATTGAAAGGTATTTAAATGTATTGCAGCTGGAGGTTGAGAAGCGTAACGCTGATGCACTCATTAGTGAAACCGCATCACAACGTGAAGCAATTGAACGCTCGTTGAACGCACTTGAACGCGAAAACAAGGTTTCTTACTTTATATAATTTGTACTTTTCCTTATAAAACTCGGAAAAGTAATTCTGAACGCAGGCTGGTTAGAATTTCTGGATAGAAGTTGGTTTATCGAATGTGGATCCTTGTTTGATGCTCCGAGATGAAGCAAGCAGTTGGAAACTAGTAAGGCCTCCATAATGGGTCGAAAAAAACCGCAAATTGGTAGCGCAGAGCGTCTTTTTGTCTTCCTTTTCATTCAGTGGCAACCGAACGATTGGAAACATCAAAACAACTTCAGATGCCCTTGACGTATTATAAGTCACTGCGAATGCTGCCTGCTAATAACATCGTGAAATCATGTGTTCTTAGCTCTTGAACTAAAGTTGGATTGGTCATTTGAAGAAATCCTGTAAAAACTCCGAAGTCTTTCTCTATGATTATCAAGAGATGAAAACTGGTGTTTACCGTAAGGCCTCAAGATGGACACCTTGATTAGTGATTGCCCATTGAAAAATTACTGGAGGAGTAAGCCTTGAGGCGAAGTCGATATTTTTCCAGAACATGGAGTACTGAGAATAGGTAGGGACGCAGTGCTTCACCACTGAGGGAATGGAAGCGGAAGAGGGGAGAGACGACCTAAGAATGGAATCTGTAGGAGGTCGCATGGTCGCTCGTTATTTTTCTTGCAACTATTCGACTAATCATCTAGCCTATGCTGTGCACTTGAGAGGAAGGAAGAGTATATTTTGGGCAATACGTTACATGAGAAGAACGTTTTGGTCCAAATAGCAGTAGAACTTTACCCGATGAAAATATTACAGGAATTGAACCGTAATTGCACTCAATTGCAACAGCAAATTGCTCAACTCGAGATGGATAATGGCAATCGTTTAATTAAACTCACAAATAAACAAAAGGAAGACCATGAAAGATTTGTGCAATCGATCAAGGCCGAAAAAGCACAGGTTACAATTTGCAATAAGCATGAACATTTTTACTCTTCTACTCTTTCTGTGTTCTTATATTTTATAAATTCGATATTCGCTTCAATAAACTTATCATTCCAACCATTGCCTACAAAATCGATTGCTTCCCCTTTGATAAGGTTTATTTCATCTACGAGATTTTCAACCATTGGACTTATCCATTTTTGATAATGGCTTAGACAAGTGTTTACAAATCGTTTCTGATTGAAGTTTGTCCGAATGAAATCGAATCGAATTTCGTCAAACAGTGAGGACGATTGCAGCGAAATAAAATTAAATTGCGCTCGTGAAATAGGCACCATTATTGTGTGGCGAATACACAAGATATATGGGAGGTTTGGAAATTTTACAATTTTAAGCCATGTTCAATGAAAACTGCAAAAGAAGAACCACAGAAACCATTATTAGAGAATTGCTTCAGAATTGGATACCCTTTATTATGATCCTCCTGAAATTTCACTGCAGTGAGAAATTTGTCAGGAAAACGCAGAAGTGGAACAATTTTTCAGGTTGAGAGGATTGTTGAGAGCCGTGACCGAGCTCAAAAGAACCGCGTTAGACAGCTGGAAAGCCAGCTGAACATGCTGCGTGAACAACTCAGCAGTGAACGCCTCAGACGTCGTGATGTCGTTTTCACTGACGTGAGCAAAATTGGTGCAACAACACTTGGGCTTAGTACCAGCCTGGAAGCACCGATCTATCCACAAACTAGCAGCCTGGACTATATAATTGGGAAGTATGGAAAATACAGCCATTCCTATGCACTTTCTAACATCGCTAGCAATAATTTATACAATTTTCACAGCAATTTATAGCCTATCTTGTCTTTGACTACTAACCTGTTTGTCGAAGCGAAGTTCGTAAGTAGATTTGCAAGGATATAAACGTACAATAAACCCTGACAGCAGTCGCACTCGTATCGTTATAGTCGTAACTTTGACAGCTTATTTGTAACATTGGGTCATACGGTGGGACATCTGAGGATAATGCATTTTGCAGGCGGAATCCAGACATGCCTCATCCGTCTAAGTTTTCGGGAGATGGTCAAAGAATACACAGGGAACTTGCAGCAAATTTCAACCGGGAAAACCCGATTATTCCGCGTTTATTTTGGCCCTTTTTTGTGAGGTGCTAAGTTTCCAAACGTTTTTTATGCGACTGTTGTATTCTCTCTAGTGGATCTTTTCCTAATTCGCGCATTCTTTTTAGTCTCATTCTCAGCAAGAGTTCTACCAATATATGGATACCAGCTCTGTCATATAAGCAACTAGGCTTTCTTTTTGTTGCATTATGCCACTACGTATTAGTATGATTACCTTATATGCCCGTTACATTCGTATACCTTCCTGTTTTATTTGAGCGCACTATTCTATCTAAAAGCAGAAAATTGGTTATGTTACGGCTAAAAGGGGTGAAAGAGGGGAAAAATAGGGGGTAATAGAGTTTCTATTCCATGGAACGAGGGCAACCATCTTCCAGTCTACCATCTCTTTGTGAAGTAAAATTCATTCAGCCGAATGTACTGGTTGGGGATGCGCTCAGAAGAGATACTGTGCGATTACAACTGAAATCCATCCGGAAAAAGCAGTAGTGAAATGCTTTCAATGCGCGTTCACTGCCGCTGTGAACGATTGTATCACATAAACAAAAGCCAATAAGTGCTCTGGATTTCGAAACTATAAACTTATTCGGCATCACTGAGTGTGTTCTAGAAATATTAGGATATTCTCTGGAGGTCTAATGAATGATTATTGCAGTAGAAGTGCATTCCCATCCTATTACACTTCGCTACCAACGAATTACTTGCCAACATCTAGTGATGTCTATAAAACAACCTCAAGGTCGATCACGCTTAGGGAACCAGGTACATATCCAACTGTTTTACATTTCAGGCTATTTTTTCTTATGACCTAGATTACTTTTAAAAAGGCAAAAAAAGCCCAAGAGCGCTCTAAACGATGGGAACAAAAAGCCGAGATATGCAGAGCGGCCTTCGTTCCTAGGCGTCCATTACCGTGAGACGATGGATAGTCTGATAATCAGCCCCATAAAAATGGAAGAGCGAAGAAGGCTGATTACCTTTACCTCGAATTATTGCCTCGTGATCCCTCTTGGCAGTAACGCTTCTCCTAGGTTACCGGAACCTAGTGGGTCAACGCCGAACGACCGTTGTCGGTTCCCCCAGCCGCTGCCGCCACCACTCGAGTATCGTCGCTGTCAGCTCATCCTTGTAATCCCCTCCTTTCTTGGACCCTTTGCGATTACAAATATATCTTACTTTACTCCCAAAACCTGATACCCACAAATACGAGCCACAGATTCGCGCTTCGCCTTCTAAATCTCGTATGCACTGTAGCTGGTGGTAGGAGTTTTGTCATAGAGTGTCTTGATGCAGCCGTATATCGTGCTGACATCGATGTACTGATATGAGTTATAGTGAGTTTCATGAGACCACAGTCAGTGGCTGGACGACAACATGTAAAGTCCTTGAATTTAATTCGATAGTTTAGAGGGAGTTGATAGGTTATAGAGCATTTCTTAAAGTCAACGTACATGCAAATAGATTTATGCGCAAAATAGCTTGTGGTGAAGGGGTGGGAAGAAAACCTCGTTTCTTTGTCCCCCTGAAAGAGTGTGATTGTTATGCGCATCTGCTTGGAGGTTGGTATATGCTCTGTTGCAGAAAAAACGTGTGTTGTTGTTTTTTTCTCGTTGCGGCCGTTTGTAACCTCATTTTTTTCTTCTTTCTTGCATTTCTCCAAAAGACATCGGTATTTCGATTGTGCTTGATTTGAACCTTCGGCGTATTGTCACTTTCTCATATTCACCTAGGATACTTTCGAAAACATTTGCTTTTCAAGTGTGAATCGTCTACATGTGAAAATACGGTGACTGTTTAGCTGATAAGTAGAAACGGCAGATTTCCGGGGTTTCGAGAGGCGCGAAATATGCATGAACCATTTGCTTCTGCAAGATCAGCCATCTGACGGTTGCATTAATTCTCTTTTCGATGAAGAAGACTATGCGTCCTTGTGTTTCGTTGGTTTTTTAAAATCCTTTCATTTAGTAATCAAACCATTCTGATTTCTCATTGATAAAGTAATTTATGCCATCTAATTGATGTGTATCAAGAAAACTGACTATTAAAGTTGCACTTTTGAGGCCAAACACCTTTTATAGTATTGCGTCGAATCCGCAATTGCAGGTGCATGATAGGTACAATACACGAAATACTTGCAAATGTGGTAGGAGTGATATAATGACTTCGCTGTTTTCGACAAACATTTGAAGGGAACACCGCTCAGAAGAGTTGTTCTCGCAATACCATTTCGAGATATAGAACTTCCCTTTCTTTGATGACTAAGTGATTTTCGCTGTCCAATAAACGATCTTCTGCTTCCGAACAAATCATCGACTGAGAATGTATTCTTTCGCATGCGACTTGTGACTTATTTTTCAAACATTTTTCGCAAATATTCAAGCCCCTTCTTGAATATTTTGTTTGCTTGAATTTCCTTCTCGAAAAGGTCTTCCAAGAATATTCCTGGTTTGAACTGGTCAATTAGCTTATGCCAGCTTTTGTTTTGCCAGTGTTGATTCCAGATCGAGCATTTGGACTGATTCTGTTGCAAATTTCAGTTGACATTGAAACGTCGCGTGAATCCTATGCCGCTTCCTACCACATGTCCAGCATCGGCGGTGCAGTTGGAGACTCTGGTGCGACAGGTAGTCTACTGGCCCAAAGGAGTAGCATGTCACCTGAACAAGGAGACAGTGGTTCGTTTTAAATGATCTCAAAGAACAAAATGTTCTATTTGGAAAAGGCGGTGATGGACCGCGATATATAGCGGCGGAAAGCATGCGAAGATTCTTGCAGATTTAGACCCTCCTCACACCTCCATCATTACACATAATCAGTACGTAAGCTTCCTAGTGAATAACTGTTGTGATATTTGTGCAGGCGAGTGCCGCAGGTGCGATGCCCATGTACTCGGAGTGAGAGTGCAAGCAGAGAAAGCACTGAAAGGGGACAGCGTAGACCTCTCCAGCACACTCAAAATTCCTTCAGGAGTTGACATTGGCAGCTGAAGAAGGGCTTTCGAAGACTGAATTGCGAAAGGAACCCAAAAAACGTTGTGAGTTCTGTGCGGAGAACTTTCAAGACGGCGAAAATGCACTAGCTCGGATTACCAGTAGGAACAAACCGCGTAAGCATAACAAATTAGTTACATTCGTAGTTTTCTTCAATACATTCTTTTTCGGACAACCAACACCATAACAGCTGAAGAAACCCAAATACTGCACTCTGGGGACAGCTGCGAAATTTACGTGCATCCTAGTCCTGCTCCAGCAACAACCGTCAGACAATGATCCTGGCAGAGGCCTTCACAGAGTAACCCTTGAGTTGCGTAGACAACCTCTGTTCACTTCAATCTATACTCCCAGGTGCCTTCATCGCAGTGACAAGAGCAACTCGGATTTTTTTACAGGGCGCTGTCCTTTTTTAGCATCACCGATGCGCTGTCCGGTTAGCGTATGCATTCAAAGCACTAAAGAAACGCATTTTTTAAGGGAAATATTTCGATTCTGCATCGCTGTTGCAGGGTTGAATAAATACATTAGGGCGTTGTACAAAGAAAATCCACATGTTGGAATACTCCCGCAGCATCATTTGTGAGTCGATGGCACTAGAAAATTTTCCACTGCCATCAACGATCCGAATTTTTATGCTAAATTCGTACGTTTTAGCTTTGACGTTGAAATATTGGGATTACTAAGCACGAAGCCGAATATAATCATAATGAACCTCATAATGAGCACCTTGCAAGATGCGCACAGAAGACAGCCATTGCTTCAGCATATCTGTCCACCTCGTGTCATTGACCGTCTGTTCATTTTAGAAAGATGTTTCAAACCTTGAAGCTGGTTTTCGAGGAATCTTATGATCACTTTACCATAGACCTTACCAACACATTCGAGGGAATCACTTCATGAAGTAAGGTGCACTCCATACAAGTGCTTCACTAAGAGGAAATAAATTGCCTTCAGAGGCGTTTGCAGTCACTCAGCCGATACGTGCGAACAAACTCTGAGCTGCATCCCAATATCGTCGACAAGATTGCAGAGTTTCCACCACGACTGCATCTGCATAAAAATAGTATTAATACCAGTGTAGTCACTGACTGCTTATTCGAAATATTGTATCCATCGAAAGTAGCGAAATGACGCCATGTTTGAAGGTCAGTTTGTCTGAATGATGAAAAATTTTTCAGAAATGACAAAGAAAACGACAGTCATTGTTCAAACACGAAGATCGCAGTACGATGAATAAGTCCTGTGTCGTTTCCGTCCGATCTGGGGCATATGGATTTTCATTCTAATTCTTATGCTCACCCTGAATAAATGACTGAATATAGCGCTTCTCCTAATCAATACTGACAGCCATTGCGAGATGACAACGACCAATGGTCTTATAAAGATAACGGCGTTGTTTCGTATTATTCAGATCAATATAAGTGAGAAGCGCACCAAACCAAATACGATCGACACTCCTGTAACTCCGCATGTCAAGGCAGCTAACATGATACAAGGCTAATAAGTGAGAAAATATGCGAAGTGGCATGTTCATATTTCAAGAGAAACAATCTCGTATAAATTTCTGAACTTTGGTTTATTTAAATCTGAAAAGTCGCAAAATCTGAAGGCCATTATTTGAGATGTATTTGTGAAAGTATATAGCTTTCCTATAAAAGCATACAGCTTTTCTTTGGCGCTCATGATTCATTTAAAATGTATCAACTTGAAGCTTCATGGGTGGTTCCCAAATCGATGTGAAACCCCAAGTCTCTGATGGTTCCCAAATCGAAGGCACCAGCTGTATAGACACGCAGATACATGTATTTGCAAGTGCGACCGAAGCAATTTGACGCCTTAATAAGTAATCCTCGTGTAGCTTCAAACTTTTGAAAGAGTGATCACTGTCGTGTTAGCTTTGAATTCGTTGGGTTTTCTCAGCCAGTTGTAGCAGCCCGTCGTCATGACTGTAGTCATTGCAACTGTTTGAAGATCGGTGACTACTTGTTCGGATACGGCTGGGATCACGAGTTTGGGTCATGTCGTAGTCTGCTGCATTTTTAGATTTGGTGAGTCGTGTTATTGATAACGCTGCTCCCCTGTAGAAAAATCAGACGCTTACTGCTCAAATGCCTTGCTATCTTGGGGAAGTTCATGAGTAATTCTTGCGATGGACGGCAGTACTCGATGGCCGAAGCAATAAACATATCGTATAATTGCTGCGACAAACTGTCAAGTCTGAGCACGGTATCCACGCCCATTTTGCAAAACAAAATTTTATTTACCCACAAAACTTTATTAAATCAAGCCGTAGTGGTCCCCATGATGGAAGAGGAGGCATACAAGTGCACACTTGTATAACTCGAACCAAAATGTTTAGGCTATCAAATACTCACGCCTATCGCAAGAATGACTCATGGATTTCCATCATTCATCTTTCAGCACTTTGAATGCTATACCCATGATTTCCTTCACATTCATCGGATCCTTTCATAAAAATGTGGATGCAGATCTCAGGATTTGTGACAAAAATATAATAGACAAGATGATCAGAAACATAGGGTGTTATCGTGAATACCTCATGCTCTTCTGCGATTTGCAAGATCACGGCGAAATCAATCATGTCTCTAGAGTGAAATTAGCACCCGCTGCGTAACAATACTTTCAATAGGCGTTTTTTTTGTGCAGCTTTGAAAACTTGTAGGATCAATTCGTTCGGATCAGTGATAAGCACTAATTAGAAGGCCGAGCTGCTTGCTCTCCGTAATTGTTCTGTGAGAAAAATGTCATCCTCACAGGACAGCTGAAGTGCATGTGGACTGATTAGCTATGCAACATTGCGTTCTGTGCACTTTTTGAGTTGTATTGCGTACTTTTGAGAGAGTAGAAAAAAGGCGCATTGATATTCTCATAGTGGCATCATAAAGGTCCGGCTGTGCTGATCTTCACTTTGATTTCGAGCTACTACAAAATGAGCATACCTCTCTTTCGCTTGAAATCTTCGCAAGATTACCACTTTTTCAGTGAATTACTTCTCAAATTCCCATCGAAGTTTCGTCTCCTTCAATATAAATGACAGTTCCTCTCAAGTTGAGATACTTAAAGATACAAAACCAGTCAATTCCGAACGCTTCAATCATTGTTTCACCGAGTATAACTTTCGCATCATAATTTTTGTCGTCGTCGTCGGTGGGACTGACTGCCATATAATATTTGCAGATTTTCAAATAGGCGATTCCTCCACACAACTGAAGCAGCCTCATACTCCATTTCATCACAACAGCAAAATGATACGTACAATTCCAGTCTCTTCCGCTTAATGACATGCCAAAACGTTCCTCCCATCTGCTCCTTCGTCTACAGCAGCAAAGGCTCCTCCACGCAGTGTCATTTCTTTCTTATCGCTGCATCTGGTCATTGAAGGTCCACCTGCGTTTTCTATGAAATGACTGTTAAAGATGAAAATCGGTAAAATCGAGCAGCCAATCACACACTGGATAAAATTCAGCAATGAAAATCATGGAAGACATGTTTTCAATAGTACACATAGCCAGCAATTGGTTAACCTTACCTG
>JAARMF010001759.1:0-11696 GCA_022844705.1 Toxascaris leonina
AACACGACCGCTCAGCAACCACCCCACCGACGCTGACAACATATATAAATCTTCAAAGAAATTTTGTTTTAACTGAGACCGCATCCTACTGAAGAGACAGGAAAAGCGATAAGAATGGGGGACAAGAAGAGAAGTGTGGATCGTCGAATGGCGTCAGGATACATCGTAAATGCGATACGCTCTGTGCAAGTTGAAGGCACAACAAAAAAAATTCGCATACAAGCGGGCTTCCAGCACATAGCTCCGCAAGCTGATCAGCTACCGCAAACGCCCCAATCGCGAATTTGTTCGGCGCAGCAACCGGGTGAACAACTTGACCGATCAACTGCTAAATCCATATATGAAGAATTGCTTCGCAGACGCTTTCATACGTACGAGCGCGCTCACAGCGTAAAGAGCTTTGCACACAACGAATCTTTTCCCATAGAATCTCTTATGACATCCACCGTATACTCAGCAGAATCCTTTGACAAACTGAGAAACGGGCATCGAATTTGGCACATGAACTGGGCTAATGACTTTTCGTTGATGGAATTTAAGTTCAACATTCACTGCTCGTCCCATGAAGAGCAACGACCCCACTTGATTTCACAAAATCGTAACTCGTTTACTTCCGGGGCAGTATGGCAAACTTTTTATGTTAGCTCGAGAGGTCAGTGGGGTCCAACGTTCATTTGCAATATTGAACTTGAACGTCACACAACTGGCCATCTTTGTTGTCTCCTTGGCAGCGACTCAGCGCACTGCTACATTCAACAAGAGTGCACCTAGCACACATCAATTTGGGGCTGCCAAAATTAGCAAAAAAAAAAATACCGATAAAGAACTCACCATGCTCAGCACTGATGCATCGCACGCGATCCCGATTTTCGACGCTATACGAAGCAAAGTGCCCGAACGACCCGGTGGGATTGTATTCGTCCTCATTTGGAAACCGAACTTTCGAATAAGATGTCCACCACTCGAAGCGATCTGGTTCTCCGCGATCACCTTCAAAGCAACTGAATAGGCACATAGTTCGGAATGAAGCAAAACAATAATAGCATCACAACTGTTGCCAACGAACGAGATCACCCCTGCACAAGCTCGACTCGAACCTATCCATACAGCTCTTTATTAGAGACGTCCACTTATCAGCACTAATGGCATACGACCGTATTCAACCATCAACCTTCAACCTCACTAAACATTTTGCCCCAATTATTTGCACGCAACTCTGAAAAATTGCACTTGCAAACAAAGAACTATGGCTGTATTAGTCTGCGTATATGCATATACGTGCTGCGTGTGAGTTCATCCACCTACTAGGTTGGTTCTAACTGCGAAACAATGAAGTTAGGATCGCGAAATGCAGCAGCTGTGATTTAAAAAATAGCATGGATCCCCTCCCCTCTCCCCAAACAACGATCAAGACGATCCGTCAACCTGCAGACAAGTCAGATACGATAAGGAAGGAATTCGAGATAACCAGGGATTGCAGGAGCTCTCACTTGGCTGATTCCATTCGAAACTTTCTGTGTAGCACTTTGTAGCCGATGAGATCAGAAGAACTAATTTATAGACATAACTTACGCGGTTGGATGCATTCGTTGCTCTTCTATGCATTTAGTTAGCTCTCATCAAATCCGTGATACTCCTCAAATGTTGCCACATAGCAACAATTTCATTTTTCGGAGAGATCAAAACGAAAATTCCATCTGTACAAAGCAGACTTAAGTGATCTCGTTTGCCTCAAGTTGAAACTGTTGTGTGCTCGCCATTTCGCATGAGCACGCATGAGCAGGCGCGATCATTGAAGAAAGTTGGGGAAACTCTTCTCAACACTTCTTGGAATTGCCCCCTCTCCCGCTTGACCATACGCTGATGTAACATGTTTGAATGAGTAGCAGTGCTATACCGCAATCAACATGCAATAGGCATTCAGCGTGTACCAAGCGAATTAGGAATATGAAAGTGAGTGGGCAAAGAGAATCGCAGTCCGATCGGAGACCCACTAATGAAGGTGAAGAGAACGACCGCTGAATTAAGGCGCTATGAATGCGTTCTAGAACAGCTTAAAAGAGACAGTGAAATCATACCTTTAAAAAGCTTTCCCGATGCATCAAACTGCTTCTTCAAGAATCTTTCGAATGGGAAGTAAACATCTTCATCGTCACGATAGCACTTATAATTCTTTATGCCATCCACATTGCAAACTATCTTCTTCGCTGATGAACTAATCGGTACTTCTTCAATCGCTTCAACCACCTGAACACTTTGCATCACTTCACGGCACTCGAGAACTATATTGAAAAATTCCGATGCTATCAAATACAGTGGGAGGAAAAATGTGTCAGGGGGGAGGAGGAGGGGAGAGGATGAGGTGGGAATGATGCAGGAAGCAAAGCTTGCCCAGCCATTCATCCAACCCACTGATCGATTTATCAATACGTTTGCGTTGTCGTCTATCCATTCTGACCCGCTTGGATGAAATACATCTAAGCTACAAGTACAGTGAAAAAGTGGTACGATGTGCCTGTATTTTGCAAAAAATCAGTACAATTCTGTTCTTCTATCGCTCTCCACAAAACCAAACTGTACTATAATTATACTCTACTTGAGAATTTTGATTTAGCCAATACTGTACTATAGCTGGTGTTGGTATAAGTACAGCACATAAAATGCAATACCTTTCGGTACAGATTGCTCGGATTGCTCTGACCGCTGTCAGTGACCCCATAATGTTTTGGACCCTCTCTCTTTCCCAACTGGATGCACGAACAACTTGTTTTCCTAGGCTAACTGCCAAATCGAGGATCCCTGCCCAATAATGTTCGACACCCATCTCATCATCCAACTTCAATAGAAGACTTCCGCTAAATCGGTGGCCATAGTACCAGTATCATCAGTAATCAGCGCCAGCAGTGCTGATGAAAGCAGTAATACCGCTACGTTGGATCAGAAAGTGATCGGTGAGAAAAGCACCGTTGTTAACCGCCATCATTACTCACTATTTGCAGCCTTCATACCAACTGCGAGTTCTATGAGTTACTACAGATCAGCAATGGTAATATAAGTGCTGATAAAAAGATGTTTAACAAACAGAATAACCACTGTTGCTACTAATGAGTATTCGTTGCTACCTGTAATTATGCCTGCCAACTACTCCTTAGCCGACACCACCTGCAGGGGTTACTGCGGCGGTAGCACTCTCAGTGGCTGCGCCCCTTATTCTTGAAAGCCTTACCTCTACTACAATACTGCTGCTAGCAACACTCACGACTGTGTTAATATGACCTATGTGTCTTGAAATTTGAGTGGTCGGCTACAAGTGCAATATAATTTGTCCTGCCCTTACTGCTGTCTCATACGAGGCATCGACCTCCATGTTTCCATCTTGCTCCACTGTCTAACCTTTAACCTATTACTGGTGATCAGGACACACTCACAAGTAGATTAGAAGAGACAAGTGGGAACAAATAAATGCCACGAAACGGTGACTTCTGAACTATAACTTATGGCTTAAAATGGAGATTCGAAAAATCTTGGACCAGTGCTTGACATTACTCGGTACCAGGATCTGACTCAGCTAAGCACGATCAGTGATCGGCATTATCGAGCGACATCACAGCTTCATGTGGGGGACATCGGCTTAGCGTATATCGCAGTCTATATCCGAACCCCCTACGGCTAACTAGGAACCACTAAGCACTAGAGCTTTAAACAACGATGTAAATGCCATGTGCTGCATTAACGTCTCAATTTCAACGAACAATAGAACTCTCAATAATTGCTTTAAAAGGCTTGTACATGTACATTTGTTTTTTTTTTTTTGATTGCATCCACTTTAGCAATGCAGATTTACATCTTCAATGAGATGGTCCCGCTTCCCAATACTTATAACATCTAACCTCACCGCATCACAGTGATAGTAAAGGGATGGCAGAAGACTGCAATATATGCAGTGCTCTATCAAAGGATACACTGGTTGAGGAATGATAGTCGAAAATTTTTTGAGCTTCGTAAATGAGACGACAAAAATTCGACTCTGCCGAAATTTTTTGCAAATTTGTAAGTGGAAAGGATGCTGCGTAACTCCAACACAAACCATTAAAGAATGAGGAAAAAGCGCTCAAAGTGCAATCAAACAAAGCAAAAGCTAAAAGCACTAGCCTCGGGTGTCGCACATTTGATGGAAGGCACTCCACGTTCCACCACAACACGTTCAATTCGGAATGGACGGCTTACAGCATACAATACGAGTAACGCAGCAGCAGCAACAAATGCGTATCGATGACGAAACCGAATCATATCTTTGCAAGTCACTTGCCTCACTTCATCGACGACAAGTCGACTCTCTCAAAGTGAGCACTTCACGGCGAATCAGTCGTGCCACAAGCCAGCAGGTGTCCGACTCTGCCATAAAAAGTTCATTCTGAAATTACGTTGGAAAATTGGAGCCCATAGCTGACCTCTTTCGATGAACGATCACTTATTTTTTCGATAATCATACGATATCTAATAAAGAGCCATCGAACGTGATATTCGTAACCCGAAAGGTGAAACTTTTTACGGGATGACGAGGTGGGCAGGTATATGATTCTCAGCCTCGCAGTAAAAAAGAAAAAAGAAGAAATAAACAGGCGAAGCTGGATAGCATCAAAGAAGTAGTATCTGAGCACAAAAGTAGCTGGAAACAACGAAGGGGAAATACATCAAACACATTATGCAAAACGACAATAACGTGAGTGTGACGACCACCCACTCTCACTTTGAAAGATAGAGCAGTTGTCAAAACATCGGAGTGAAGTATATTTGTGACTAATACAGCACGAGACTGGAAAATATGCAAGACACTGCCTATGATGAATTATTTTTGACGAGTAGACACCTACAGAATAACGTTTCCGAAACCATCATAAACACACAAACATCGATAAAGCCTTTCGACTAAAAAATTTGTGACGCTAGAGTTATTGAAGAAATATTGGGAAGAACAACAGCGCCCGGAACTTCAACATGAACTGAAGGAAATATTTCATTTCTCATAATTACAGAAAAATCGGCAGAAGGAGGCAGATGGAGGAAAGCACGAGAAGTGAATGAGTGTCCGCGTCTACTCTATAAACAAATATTTGCTACCAACTATAACCTCAGCGTTATCACATGCGTCAGCTTACACTTTTACCCATCAGCAAAGATTCAAGAAGGGAAATTAAACACGCAGAATCACCTTCTTGAACAACATGTTTTGAGTACAGCTGATGGTGTTAAACTACGTACCCCACACTCAAAGTGCACACATATCGGCGAGCGAACATTCCACTCAAGAGCACATTATCGTAATTGCGACACTCACTTGGATTGTGTGACAGTGCTCGCTCGTTGGATTCACTCTCGACGTCCAACGTCAAGAATCCGCAGCAATCGGATATTTTATATTGGTCACCAAAAACGGCATTTAGTTGAGCTCAACTGCCGACTGTTCTCTAGTTCAACTCGATTTCCAACTGTTCTCATTCGTCGGATGAGGAACTCTGTAAATATCGAGGAAGGGGAGTCGAACATAAGTTACTGTTTTTCTATGAAGCATGAAAAGATTATGAAGCGTATGTGAAGGAATGACATGACCAGATGACAGGTGAAGCAGAACGTGCATAATAAAATACTGCTGAAGAGAGCACCAAAACAGCAACGAAGATAGTTGGATGGGTGCTATAAAGCATGACAGAGTTGCATCAATGCTGCGTGCAATATGTTCAAATTTATAGGTCGTCAGCTGAGATATAAAAACAGACATTTCTCTGAAAACGGTCAGCAAATAATGCATTTATATTAGAGGACCCTCGCGAAATTCGCACCTTCTTGCTGGTGAGTCGGAGGTTTTTCTTGTAAAACGGCACATACGAAGACTGATTCGGAGGTCTCTCCTAAATGCCTTTTAAAGACAACAGTTGTCGTGGCTGCCAACACAATAATTCTGTATTGCTTGCTGCGCGGAAACTGGAGACACCCAGACTTCATGGCGGATTCTGCGAGAATGTATTAGAAGCTCGGAGGTTCAAGGTGCCGCGAAACTTCACCACTACTCAAAGCTTCATTGCTGGGAGCGCCTGAGGGCACGTTCATGAATACCTCAAGTTCCATACTTCCTTGAGAATGCTTTTTCTTCACACATATCCTCTCATTTTGCGACAATGGAATAGACTAATGCGAATAACACAATAATTAGGGGACGTCCTGATAAGAAAGTTGGAATCTCTAGATGCATAGTCTTCGGTAAGTCCGATTTTCCTTGCAAGAAATGCTTTTTGGGCTCAAGACCGCAAAATCGTTTCATTGTTTTCTGCCACATTTCACAGACACCCTCCGCCATGTCGTGCCGCCTTTACTGCCTCTCCACATGAATATCAACAACTGACTATTGGGACAGTGGAATAAGAAGCAGCACGTCCTGACTGTGAAAACAGAATACTACCCAAGCCACTCCATACGTTTACGCTGCCAACCACAACCTGAAGTAATACAATGGTCGTCGAGCTCTTGAGCCCGAGTTGCTTCTGGAACTCTTGCAGGACCCTTAGGTTTTGGACCATTCGATGAGTTTCTAGTTCACCGAACTTTCTTCCTTTCACGAGCTCGCAGCGCTGAGAGAATTTCAAAAACGCTCAGCACATTCAGAAAGCGCCAAGATCTGGGGCAGCCAAAATTTCGGAGATACTCTATGCAAAATTCATAAGTTGCGCGAGATTGTCCAACGGCACTTTTGCTTGATAAAACTCCCATCGCTGCAATTTCATGCACACTGTGCTCAATGCTCCTTATCGCATAGCCCATTTTCTCGATGTCCCATTTCGTTATATTCTTGCGATGAGTCGTATTACGCTCGCTCTTCGTGTTTTCCTTCAGTTTCAATGTGCATTTGTGCGCATGTGTGTTTTCCTTTATATTGAATGAAGTAATAAATAAAGGTAGTAAAGGCCAAGATGGCATTACAAACAAACAAACGTGTATCTGATAAACCGATGCTAATTACTAGGCGCAAGCCATCACACCTTTTTTCTGTAAGCAAACAGCCGACCTCATAAGCACGCAACCGTCTCACTGTAATTGCCGTGTTCGCGGGAAGTGGTGTTAACATTGCACCCATCAAACTCGGTAAAGATGGCTTGGTGGTAACCTTCAGGCTCAAACACTCAAACTTAGGATACGTCGCCCTTAACATCATTACAATGTTCAAACTAAACGGTCTTCGCATTTCACTTGCAGAATGGGCACGCAGCAAATACGGACTGACGATATTTAGAACAACAACGACCACCGAACGCAGCGATTACTGCAAATCTGCAATCAGCTTACCGCTTCTTGCTGCGACAACCTCTCAGTTTAGTGGCTATCGCCTCATGGTGTCAACCCACTCGGGGCAAGTAGTAAGCGCTGTAAGAGTAAGCAAGTGCTGAAGTGACCATTATCAGCAACCATTTAGTACTTCCAAGCTTTCCTTTTTTCTTATATTTTCTGTGCAAGAATCTTTTAGGCATCAATAATTTCTGCATAACGGCATACATAAAGTAAGTCGCATAGATGTTCTGCTAAACTGGTTTCAGGGCTTGCTTTGCGCATGAAACGAGCAACAAAAAGAACGTAGGCAACAAACTCCCAAGCAAGGTGATCTTTTGCAAGTGGAGTAGTCTTTGACTGCTGCTTTGTTGCCTTTCACCCGTTTTCCATCAGTCCTGCACAACACGGTTGCAGACGAGAATCTTCAAAGAAATCCTCGAAAGAAAGACAACTGCACAGAATTCAAGAGGGAAATCATCGTGAGATTTGAGCAGTGAGAGAAGTGCCACGACTGGTATCACGGCTTTCGATAAGGAAATGACGTGAGGTCCGTCTGAGACTCACTGGCGCTCAGTCACGGTAATATGTAAAAAGGCGAAGAACGGTCGAATGCTCGAAAATGGCCCCAAAATACTACTACATCATATAGGAAACGACAAACACAATAGGTCGATACGAAGTGAACTTTATTATTAGATGGAGAACAGTTGACAAAAAAGCGAGATGGAAAGCGGAACGACTTGCATGCTCCACAAGAAAACGCTTCTGAAATTGTGCGTGCCAGAGGCATTTTTGGATTCAAAGGGCTCAACGACCTGCCTTCAGACGTGGTGAAGGGTAACGCTGATCGGCCCCATTTCTGAAACGTGGATGATTTCAAGTACACACGAAGATTGCGAGCATATGGATTTACGATTGGGTTCACGTATTAGTCACATCTTTCATTTATATTCTAGGTAACTTCGTTTTTAAACCGCCTGCTCTAAATGTTTCCAATGAAACCTTTGCTTGTTACTTGTATACGACACAAAAATTTTATTATCTGTTCATATAAAGCAACACATCGAGAATCGCTTGTGTCATGAATGCCTCAAGAGATCATCGTTAGAGAAGGGGTTGTGCGTGAGGATCCAGAAGTCACCGCTTCACCAGAGGGACCGCTACTACTGAGCTCGATGCCGGATTCCGCGGAAGCGATGCATCCGATGAGTACGTATTGCAATGAGGGCACATCCACGTCACTTGCGCGCAACCACTCGATTGCTTACACCTATAATTTAACCTATAATTAAACACGCCAACAACATTAACACCATTCAGCCGATCGTATCAGTGAGCATGAACATCACCAACCACATGAACTGAATGCGTCTCGTTAATGATCATCACTCAGCAAAATTAACCACCCACTTATGTGACGAAAAGTGAGAACTCGGGGAAGGGATGCTCCAGTCGGAACAAAGTCAGCTGGATGAAAGCGTTAAAATGTTTCCGATAGTCTTTGATCAAATTCTCTTAAATGCCACGTTGCAACACCACAAACTACGACAGCAGACTTTCCCGGAATTTGCTGCATTTGAAGCTCCCAATCTCCACCATCCTCCCATATTTACGACCTGGCTAAGTTGGTTTTTCCCCACGCATTACTTACACTTAGAAGCTCTCGAAAACTGTTCTCAAAGCTTTCTCACGATCCCTCAGAAATTATCTCCACTCCTGTCGTATGTTTCTTGCGGAAAATATTTTCTGCACTATTCGAACAAAACTTTCGCTTTAAATCAATTTTACGTTCAAAATAATGACATAATGCAAAATGGAAATTCTTTTACGGCTTATCGATATGATCGCACACAAAGCACATTGAAAGAATTCAGTGGGCACACCGAGTTGAGTATTATGAAACATTGTGGACACCTCGAAAATCTCCGAGATCCTAACGTTTTTCGCATTATGCTGCTATTTTATTCCATTCAGAATTAAACAGCTCTTATGTTCCACTGTCTTGCTTAGTGGCCTTTACTCATATACAAGAATGATTGACTAAATCAGAGCAAGTGAATAATGTAATACTGCATGGTCATCATTTAACGAACGTTCGGTCGCCACTCTCTCGAATGGTGGCGGACCCCTGAACGTCTCCAGCTCTGGCTGCGTCTGCTGTCAGAACTTGGACAGCCAAGGGCGAAGGAATTTGTTCTTCGGGGTCCTTGATCAATATGCCCCTAGTACTCAGAATCGAAAGGTTCGGAGTGGAACAATTTTCTTTCATTGTAAGGAATAAAACGAACCGCAGGCATGTATGTGGTTTCTGTCCTGGGTTCTTTAGCAGTGCACTCAAGCGGTCCATCATTGCGGCTCGAGCTCTCGTCGATAAGCACTCGTCTACAAAAAGAAAAATCATTCACTTATCATGTCGACGGTACAAAGTGGAGCAAACATTGCTTTGTATGCACCCTGCTCCATTCTGCTTACTCTTAGAGGATTACGAAGAGTGTTCTCCCGCGAAGAAACTTCTTCCGTGGAATACTGTGGGAATTGCAAAGTGCTTATAGTGGAGTTGCCCGCACCAAACAGTTATGGGGCTTACGTGCCAAAATGCTGAAAGTTCGATCGTTTTGTGAGGGTACTTTAGGTGTGTTTGCATGTCTATGTACACATCCGTGAACACGGATGCACTTTGCGTTCGCGCATGTGTGGATATATGTTTCGCCACACTTTTTTGCATTATCACTTCACTCGTTAACAGTGAAAAAGCAGAAACGCTCGCAGGATGTTGTGAGACAGCAACTGAGGATAATACAACGATGGCAAACACGAACAAATTCTACGACCACACAAATGGTGCTCGTAGGTATTAGGCAAACAACAAGAACACCATAACACAGCATTTTTGAACAGACAATAAACAAATGATGACTTTCATGGAAAAATAATTTGAAAAGTCGTTGAAAAAAACGTAAATAGCTCGAATGATGCTATCAAAAATTTGAGTCAACCAGCATCTAAATCCTGCCCTCAGTTAAAAATAAGGGAAAGACCACATGATCAGTGAAACAATTTCGGATAGAAAAATGTTGCAAAGCACATTTTTTCTGCCCAATTCTCAGTTGAACCTCCCCGTTTATAGCATAATGTAAGGCGCGTTAAACACATCCATCACTTGAATCACTCAAGTGAATGGACAATCGCAATTTCAGAATTCCGATGTTCCCTTGCATTTCCTGTCCCTCAGCAATTACCTCGCCTCAGAGTTTGGACTTTAGGTTTTGGAAAATTCATCGAATATATCTCAATTATAGATGGGCCACACCGCAAGAGTACACATCAATGAATATCCCAATACCTAAGTTACCATGGCAGGCAACAATCATTTAATTCATGTGATATGTGGAAGTTTCGCTTTCCTATCCTCTACAGGTTGCTTGCATAGAGATATCGTCTTGCTTATAAAGGTCATCTCAAGCCTTAGAGATGGTGTTGCATAGCGACTATATGCAATGAGAGCCACAAAGGTCATACAAGTTTGTTGGAATGTCATTTCGATAAGATGCTCAGGTCGATGAATCATCTGAAGACATGGGTCGAGCAGGTCGTGCAGAAAGCATCGATCAAGTAGGGACAGCCTCACGAATACCGAAAGCTGCAAAGAAACGACAAGTTTGGCTTGAGAATCTTGGATGCAGTGATGCACGCAATAAAAGAGAGATCAAATTTGCCGGTTCACAGGTTTACGCTCAAGGACTTTTATATTCCTTCTGATAACAGGTATCGGATATCTTACAAACAGCACTGAGTGGGTGGGTACAAGAGTGAGCCTAACCGTTCTCTGCCAAAGGGGAAGTAACCTTAAAGTCTGGTGATTGATCGTCACAGTGCCATGAAGTCATTGCGCATCCGGATGTTACCTTCAGGCCACCTCCTGCCGCATTCGATAACCATATGATGTGAACCTCAGCAATTCAACGCAACTGTGGTGCAAATATCGCAAGCTTCGAAAAACAGCGTTGGAATGAGACAACCGATATGCAGATTGAAAATCAATCAAAAACCTGTGTATGAGGAGCCAGGAGCAGCAAAGCGCACTTCCTTAGCAGCCCAGGTGATTCCATTTTGCACGCTGCCATAAGAACAGGACCGATATTCGCCTCTGGAATGAATGCAGAATCATTTTGAAGAGATAAAAAACACGCTTGAATGGGCCGTTTCTTCACTCACCCCCTCCCCCCTTCCCCCAATAGACGTGCTGAACTATAGAAGACACATTGGGAAACTGGCGAAAAACAATCATCTGTGACCAGCGGGGTCAATCATATTGTCACTGGTAGCATTGCGCATTTTTCATGCGTATATGAGCAGATATGAGCACTCGTATATAT
>JAARMF010001760.1:24357-36201 GCA_022844705.1 Toxascaris leonina
AGGGGACAACCGGAGCTCTAATTCTTTGCTCTTTCACAATCGTGACCACTGCTTACTTCGATCCCGAACAATATCCATTTCCGCTGCTGATACCTGACTCTTCTAGTATGTTGCCTTATAGAAAAGTAGCTATTCGCAGTAGAGAACATTGTGGTTTTGGCTGATAAGCTTATGTGCCACCCCAAACCCGGGATTAAACACTTGTAGATTATAAATTCGCCGCATTTTGGCAGGTTTTTTTTGGAGGGGGGGGGGAATTTTTATCTTTAAGGGAGGCTCTTTCTTTGTAACGTTTTGCGCAGGTGATTTGCATTCACAGCAGCAGTGAATATCTGTCGATCATAACCGGGTGTTGTGATGAAAAATGGGTGGCGGGGGGAGGGGGAGTTACAGGGATCGTTGTCCTTCCAACAAGTTTGTAGGGGGCTCTTACAGTTTTCATGATGGTATATTTCAGGCTATGGCCGTGACAAAGACGTCGAGTTCGTACTGGGAGGGCAGAGCGGATGCGGAATCACTGACACGCATTTACGGCATTTCTTTTCCCGATCCGAAGCAGTTGAAAGAGTGGCAGAAACTTCAGGTCTTGTTTGCATTTTTTAAGGGCAGTTTATGGTGAGATATGGCGATGAAATTCACTAGTGAAGGAAAGCATTTGGTAGCGCTACATTTGGCACACAGTTGCATTTTTAGGTGGTGGGAGAGAAAAAAGGAACAAAAATGATTGGAAGGCGGTAGTGAAGTGTGCAACAGTGTATTATTTTACGAATGCTCATAGTGGGATGTTTTGATGATCCACACTGAGGGAAGAAGGGAGAATGGAGGGGAAGGGGGGGGGGGGGTAAAGCCTAAACTTCGTTGACTGCAAATGCAGTCTTCTTTCTATTCATTAGCATATTGAGTTGTTGTCAACTAAGGAGACTTTGTACCGATGGCTTGGTATGCGGTATGGGAGGAGGGGGGGGGGGGNGGGGGGGCGGAGACCGTCGTTACTCACCCTCTAAAAGTCATTACTCGATGACTTATATTCATGTCGATTAAATATCTATGAGAGAATATGCATACAGTTTTCACGCACTCTTTGTAAAGCGGAGAAGGTGCGTCCAGAATGTGTGCTAAATCGATGTTGCGATAGAGGTGAAGCCCCTTGCCAAAAGTGCAGTGATCGGCTTCCCGATGCATAACACTTTCTTCCTTTGCCGTTTTTCAGTGCTTCCAGTGTTGTCTTATTGAATTCACTTCGCCTGTTTATTTCTTCTGTAGAGGCTGTTGTTCACTGTGTTTAAAATAATGAAGCCTGCTTCTTTTATAAGAATTTAATAGTAAGTGCTAGGATTCTGGAGCTTCCTATATTGTGGCCTTGAGGAGTGCTTCGAAACACGTTTACCTGAATTGAGTTTACCTGGCTTAAATTGAGGTATAGCAGTTATATGGAGATGATTGTTCTACTGATCCGAGGTGGTAGTTTCAGGAGGAGGCAGCGAAACGTGATCATCGGAAAATTGGTCGCGATCAGGAGCTGTTCTTTTTCCATCCGCTCAGTCCTGGAGCGGCATTCTGGTATCCGAAGGGAGCGCACATATACAATACGCTGTGCAACTTTATGCGTAATCAATACCGCAAGCGTGGGTTCACGGAGGTGGCGCATGATACGTCGTTTGAGACCTTTCACTTTTGGGAATCTTGGTTTTGGTCGTCATCCTGTAAATTTATGAGTTTTCATTTGTGTGTCTATCCATTTCAGGGTTACGAGCTTTTCTGACTCTAGGTGTAGATCATTTTTCTACCACGCTTGCATTTATTGGAAAGGTACATGACAGCTCAGGTAATCTGTGGTCTTTTTCCGGTTGTTAGTGGAGGTGCTATCGATATGTTTATATGTGGTAACAAAAGCTCAAGTGTCTTTTTTTATTGCGAACGATTGGAGTGGATACTGAATAGCTTTCAGGTTATTTCGCCAAATATGTTCAACAGTAAACTTTGGGAACAATCGGGTCATTGGCAGCATTATTCCGATTGCATGTTCAAGTAGGCTTATTGTTTCTATTTCTTTTGTTGTTAATCGGGCTGTTTTATTTTATTTCTTAGTTAGTTTATTTATTTACNCCATCTTTTTCTTTTGTTATTAATCGGGCTGTTTTATTTTATTTCTTAGTTAGTTTATTTATTTACTTTGATAGTGAGGTTAAATGAACATGGATTAATGGTGATAATACTACAGGATCGAGGTGGAGAAGGAGATGTTTGGACTGAAGCCGATGAACTGTCCGGGACATTGTCTGATGTATTCGCATATGCCACGCACTCACAACGAGCTGCCAATGCGATACGCTGACTTCGGTGTTCTTCATCGGTATTTTCTTTCATGTCTTTTTTTTACAACAAGTGATGGCGACTTCGATGGAATGGGGTATTTCCGCATACGTGAAGCAGGGAATTGGGACTGCTCCAAAAAAGGGTTGCTTTTTCTTATGGCGCAGACGTTGCAAAAAGATAGCTTTCTAGCGCGCTGACTCGCTTTGAAAGGATTGGACCCAGACTCAACCTTGCAGTCGCCCTAGTATTGCCACATGGAGCACTGAAGTATACCGCCTGGGGTGGATTTTAGTTGTGCGACCACAATGGAGCAGAGATACTTGGGTCTTAGATATGCCCCAAATAAACTGGAAGAAATACACTGCGTTTCGCAGCAAAAGTCTGCTATGATGAAGTCCTTTTATTTCGGTTCGAAAAGTTATCCTCAGTCTGTGTTGAATGTTTTTGTGCCTATTTTCTCATGCCAAATAACTTATAATTAATTAAAATATTAAAATCGTTCCCTACGGATCGGTATGCCGTATGTCTCAGAATAGGACCTCCTTCGTTCAGAATTTCCTCTTTCAGATGTTTCTGAAGTGTCTTGAAGGACAGGCATCTCTTCTCGTTTATGGCTTATTGCACTAGAAAATCTTCGAGCCCACACGGGTGGGTGATGATAGGGGTAGTGATGGGGGAATAAAGAAGGGAGCATATTTGCTTGCTTGTCAAAATCGTTATAATACAGTCAATAACCGGAAATGAAGGACAACAATGATATTTGGAGGATTTAATGTATACCATTTAATAAGAAAACAACTATGTAGGCATCGCGGATAGGTGTTTTACTGTCAGTGGTGATAACACCACCGCTGGTGAAAATAGTAGTACTAGTTGTCTTCATTCGCAGGGAGTGGAGAATGTTGCAGGTACAGATATCACTTTAGCCTTGTGCCGGTTATGTTTTTTTGGCTTCGTCTCTGCAGGATNGGCCTTGTGCCGGTTATTTTTTTTTTGGCTTCGTCTCTGCAGGATCCGGAATTCAAGTTGGGATAGTTAGGTATTGAAGGGCAGATGACTGGAAGATTCAACGGTTGCATTTTTGATTGGTTCAGCGCAAGCTGAGTTAAAGAGCTCTCAGCCAAGCAGGGACTAAGCAAATTTTTTTTTCAATGTGAGGCAACCAAGTGTGGATGTTCATGTAATCCAGAATGTCAGAAGAGAAAGGGATTCGTCACCCCCCCCCCCCCCCCCCCCCCCCCCNCCGGATGTAGCAGCGCATGTGATGGATTTCGTTTACTGTAGGAACGAGTTGAGTGGTGCACTGACGGGTCTTACACGTGTACGTCGATTCCAGCAGGATGATGCGCATATTTTCTGTCGACCTGATCAGATAAACTCTGAAATCAAGGTTGGTTTTTCGTTAGAGAAATGCTTCATTTAACTGAAGGTGTTGATCTATAAAATAATTCTAAGCCCTCAAGTGGTTTCGATGGTTATTCTTTTATTCTGCGCAATAGCGATGGTTATTAATTACTTTGTTATATTCTGTGAATGTTATATGTTGATCTATTGTTATTCTTCTTTTGCATTGTTCCGGAAATAAAACAGTGAAAAATGATAGTAAAAGAAAGGCAAAGAGTTTACAAAGCAGTATTCGCGGTGAGCAGACATTGCGTGAGAGCAGCGACAGTGTGAAAGCCGAAACGACTCAACCGCAGCTTAAAAGCTGGGAGCGGGTGCATTGATGATATTGACCTGGAGCCAACTCCTGGCCTGTGGAGCATCAGAGTGGAATCTTTGCGGGTATTATTTGTGCTTCAGCTCTTTAGACTGTGTGGGAAATTCAGATAGACAATGTTGGAAGACTAGTGCATAATTTTGTAGCAGTGGGCTTATGGTACTCCAATGATTCGTGGTTTAAGGTTTTTGATTAGTGTTATGGGTTGGCTGATACGGACCATAAGGAGCTGTACGAAAAGCAATATGGGTGAGGCATTGCTGAATATCCTCTCACGGTTTATTTCAGCAATCAAATTGGGACCATTTTCGACAAGTTTACAGCAAAGTGGAGCAAATTTTTCCTCCTTTGATTATCAGTTTGATAAAAAGCTGATTGCTCATCCATATAGGAATCGATCTTCGTCAATAGAATTTGCACCGTAATGTTAGTAAGGCAAGAAAGTGAGATATTCTTCACCCTATCATTTAAAGAGTTTATTCTGGTATTTTGGATATCCAGTGGATTTCACGATGAATTTCAATCATATCTGTTGATAACTGGTATGGAAGAGGTTACGAGATCAGCGTTTTTATTTTTTATTTTTGCTTTTGTTGTTAAATGGTGTAGCTTGTGTTTTACTTGTAGGGCTGCATTGATTTCATCAATTACGTGTATGTGGATGTGTTCGGATTCACGTTCAAGTTGAATCTAAGCACACGACCTGAAGAAGGATTTCTTGGAGATATTGCAACGTGGTTCGTTTCGTTTACCGCTTATTCTTCTTTTGGTCTAATAAAGTTTATTTCTGTACTCGCAGAAAGGGGAGCAGTCTCTCAGCTGGTCGTTTTTAAAAAATGTCTTATTAGGCATCGTGTTAGCTTTCTTCTTATATATTGTTCTTCAAGCATTCGATGGGAGTGGCATTGAGAACAAATGTAAGGCATATTTTTGGTTCTTTGACTAAAAAGGAGGAAGGAGACGATGTTGAAGTACTTAATGTTCTTTGGCAGTGAGTGGTTTGTATGATGCACTTCTCTTATTTGTTTAAGGGATCACGCTGAAGCGGAGTTGAAGAAGGCGCTAGACGAATGTGGCCATCCGTGGGAGCTGAACCCTGGAGACGGCGCTTTCTATGGCCCAAAGGTATCGAAGAAATACTCAACCTTTATTGTTTCTATCCATTTTGTAGTTTTTAAAGGTGGCTTGAGAGATCTTTATTGGTTGAGCATTTTTATGGAATGCGTTATGTGAAGATTTTTGAAGCCAGCTTAAGGTGGTGAACTAGTGAAGGTTTGCAGATTGATGTCACGATACAAGACGCATTAAAACGCTATCATCAGTGTGCTACAATTCAACTCGATTTCCAGCTGCCACAGCGCTTCGACCTGGCCTATTTCGAGTAAGTTCTTATGGCTGGCAATTCATTGACCTTGGTGACTAATGTTGTCTTTCTAGAGAAAAGTCATCCATTTATTGGTCATGTTTTTGTCTTGTTTATAGGGACACGTAGACATTGCGTATGTCGTTATTTATTTATTTATTTATTTATTTATTTATTTATTTATTTATTTATTTATTTATTTATTTATTCATTTGTTCGGTGATTATTTATTTATCTATGAATTTATTTGCTTATTCGATGATTTATTTATTTATTCATTTATTTTCGCATCCCAACGTTGGGAAACGTATGTGAGAGTGAACAACAAGAATGGGTAAGGTGTTTTGGGACGGGAAAATATGTAGTTTTCATCACTGGACGAAAGGAAAATGAAATTTATGTGTCTTGTTGTCAAGACGCTCGTGCCATAACCTACAGTTGTGTTGTTGCAGTGAGAATAACGAAAGAAAACGACCAGTGATGGTGCATCGTGCGTTGCTTGGTTCGATCGAGAGAATGACGGCGATTCTTACTGAAAATTTCGGCGGCAAATGGCCATTTTGGCTGTCTCCGCGTCAGGTTCGTTTTGCTGATCGATAGTGAGAGCGCTACGGTTATTTTCGTTGCCTTAGGCTCGTCTCGATTTCGTGTAGCTAATAAAAGTGCTACGGCATCAGTGCAACCGAAGTGTATGGAGAATTGTGTATCAGAAAACACCACATTTGATAACGGGAGATGTTTTGTCAGTGCACAGAATCGTCCTTGATTACAAATTTTTCTAGCAGCCTAGATTATTGTTGATCTAAAAGCTGTAATTCACATTAAGACTGGAGTCAAGGATCGGAGTCTTCGGTCGAGCTCCGCTTCCTTTCCTCTCACTTTCTTAAGGCGGTGTCTTCGCTCGTCTCCTTTCCTACCATCTCTTCGAGCATTTTATTTTCCGCCGATCCGAGGCGACCTATTTGTTCTGTTACCTGAGATGGCGGCGTCTCTTCTAACAAACATCAGAAGAAGAGAATGAGAAACATTAAAATTAGCGTTTATAAAGCGTGCTGGGGGGAGAGTGTGCTCGTGGAGATGTGTTTTTGAGTAGATCTGCTGTAGTGCCTGGTCGCTTCAACTCGGAAACAGCGAAAGCTGGAGTCTTAAAATTCATTGGGCGTCGTGTACAACATTATGTGACCTCAAATCTTTTCTCATCTTGATTCATCAAGTCTCTTAGGAGTTGTGGACATTAGAGCGGCAAAATTTGCAAACATTTTCAACCGCTTCAGCTTTTGGCTCATAGAGCGATTGCAGCAGCGTGCTAAAGAAGCTGGTACGCTGTAATCTTTTACATCATGCTGACTAGACTAGACAGTTTCATAAGTTGCCAGCGAAAAACAAAGTTTACATAAGAATGTGGTCATGTTTTAGCTGATGAGGCTGCCTGTGTAACTCGTCTGTAAGATTCGTTTTATGTGATTTGAACGATGTGAGAGGAAAGTCCGCTGGTCTAAAATGGGCGCAATTATTTTGACATATTTGAATGCTGATGACTTCTTTAAACGTTGAGAAGTCATCGTGAATAAGTGATCGAGCAGTGCGCATTATATCCCCTAACTTTCAATGCTTTGTCCTCTGTGCTTCTTGATTTGAAACCACCGCAAAAGTCCGTAGAAGGGGATTTTTATGGGCGATGAGACTACGTATTTTGCGATTTGCATTGTTCCACAATATTTGGTAGCAATTTATGAAGCTGGCTGTTGAATTACCACATACAGTCCTTGAAATGAGAATCCTTTACAACAGATGCGATCCTCAGAATCAACCGAACATAAAGCTCTCTAAAGCTTCTCAACAACCAGTTGACCTAAAAAAACCACAAACATTAAATGAACCAAACCTTTTGCACCAAATCAATCATCCTCCCATAGTGCATGAGATGACGAAGAAATAATCCCCCCCCCCCCCCCCCCCCTCCCCCACATTCTCCCATATTTCTGTGCTAACTTCAGGGTAATTTCAGGCAAAGGTGATCACCGTTCACGAGACACAGAGAGCTTACGCGAAGGAAGTCCAGAAGAAAGTATGTTTCTCTTTTCTGTTTATTTCTTAATACAGTTTCTGGCTCTTTTCGCACATAAAGTGATATCACGTTTGTTAGGGGAACATATTTTATGTTGTGTGATGGGATGGTGAATTTGGAATTGTTCTGTTTGGGATTTATTGAGGTACTCTAAATGATCATTTTGTGAAGAATTCCCGCTTTTTGGGAGGAAGTCAGCAATATTCTTCGAATATCTAAGGTTCAGAAACAAAGGAGAAAGGGGTATCACAAGCAAAACCGTACTCTTGATGCTATTGGTCGGTCTGCTGCCTTTCGTACGCGCCAACGTCCATTACCAGCCCGAGGCCTCGACCACCACCTCGGAACTCCTTCTGATCCGCTTTGCTCGGCCGCTGACCACTGCTCCAACGTCCTTACCACTGCCGGGCCAACGCCACCGACACAGCAACTGATCCGTCCAGTGACAGTCCGTTCACCTCTAACACCACTTATGTTCCACCAACACCACAGCCTCTGGCCCTTTAGCACACTAAATACCAATTCCCTCGCGCGTTCAGCAGCGGAGTTACCCAAGTAGCGCTATTGATAATTGTGCGCACAATCTCAAAGTTGAGTATTTAAACCTTTAATTGACGTATCTTAGTTACAAAGCATATTGCCGCACGAAAACTGACATTGAACAGTATGATCCGACAAGTAAGCGAACAAGTGACAACGCAAAACCGACACCACATAGGACACAATGCTCCCTCACAAATTTGCCACCAAAGGACACCACCAAATGCAGTCAGTGACGGACTGGCAATGGGAAAGGTTCAGAGCCCTCGGTCCGTTTCATCCCGTTTCTACAAGAACCATTCTTGATGATTTCTCCTCGCTCATTGCTAACTTAAACACTCATTGAATAGGTGTGCTTGCAGCCGTGGAACTCTACATTGGATAGTCAACCTAATACTCTAGAAGAAACCCAGAACAACCCAAGGCAACGACAGTGGGCTTACGATTTAGAGGCCTAGCGCAAGACTTGCAAGTCAGTGACCGCAACAAAGGGCCCCAAAATCACCGCAACACAGCGGCGCAGCTACATCCAATGTGCTTAANATTGCCGCACGAAAACTGACATTGAACAGTATGATCCGACAAGTAAGCGAACAAGTGACAACGCAAAACCGACACCACATAGGACACAATGCTCCCTCACAAATTTGCCACCAAAGGACACCACCAAATGCAATCAGTGACGGACTGGCAATGGGAAGGGTTCAGAGTCCTCGGTCCGTTTCATCCCGTTTCTACAAGAACCATTCTTGATGATTTCTCCTCGCTCATTGCTAACTTAAACACTCATTGAATAGGTGTGCTTGCAGCCGTGGAACTCTACATTGGATAGTCAACCTAATACTCTAGAAGAAACCCAGAACAACCCAAGGCAACGACAGTGGGCTTACGATTTAGAGGCCTAGCGCAAGACTTGCAAGTCAGTGACCGCAACAAAGGGCCCCAAAATCACCGCAACACAGCGGCGCAGCTACATCCAATGTGCTTAATGGGGGGGGGGGGAGGGGGATTCCGGTTGCGAGTGGGATTTATTCGTAACGTATCTAGTATTGATCGTCTCCTACAAATTTAATGCCCAACGAAACACCAATAACACCATCAAAGATAAAAACTCAGCACTCATCCACTCAGCAGAATTACTGATTAATCGATTCCACTCGAAGCATGCCCGCCCGTACCGACGCAGAAATCATGCCCATGGCTAGTCATATTCTCGCTTCCTTTTATACCTTTTTTTGATGTCTTACAATAGCCTTTGTTATATTTAAAATACTCATTTGTTTTGGCTGCTGTCTTTGTTCATTTGAAAGTTGCCCTTTTTGGTGCACCTTCTTCATTATACCAAACGATTAGAAACACTCCTTTTTTATCCCGTGGCTGGCTCTAACCTTGGGCGGACTTCCAATCATATATTACGATTCCCATTTTGTATACTTCGCTCGATGGGTCGGTAACTCAGTGGTAGAGCATTCGCATGTTAAGCGAAGAGACCCGTGTTCGATTCACGGCTGATTCCCCAATGCATTACCAGAAGGCCGACCACCAGGCTTTCCAGAAATCTGGTCACAACAGTCATGTGTGGTTGTCAGCTGCATCGATACGGGAGTCGATGAGACTAAAGCTGTCTTTGTATCTTTGTGTGATCCGCTCAGTTGTCATCGACAGTTAATTAATGAAGTTTTATGATAAGGGACCTTTCAGCTGTACGAAGCTGGGTTCGAGGTGGAATCCGATGAGATGTGCTCGGATACACTCAATAAGCAAATTCGTAACGCACAGCTGGCACAGTTCAACTTTATTCTTGTGGTGGGACCGAAAGAGGCACAGAACGGAACGGTGAACGTACGTACACGTGATAATGCGGTTAGTGGTTTCATATTTCTAATGAGCTCTGAAGAGGAGACAACTGCCTCAAGATTAGCTGGAGGTCTTCATTCCGAGAAGTTTGAGATTAATCGATGGAGTCATTGAAATTTTCAGATTATGTCATTATCAAGAGGTTTAGATATTTAAAGCATTTTCCCTTTACTGTATTGGAGTGTATGAGATGAAAATGTGGATCGAAGGTAGATCTCAGGTAGATATGAGACATCGGGGGGATTCAGAAAGTATGATTGGGAATGTTTTAACACTATCTGCTGAATTTGGTGCTGCAAGAGACTATACTTTGAGCAAAATACTCGGCAATGGACATGAAGGATTTTATTATCCCTTTTTCGGTGCCTTCGTCTGTAGGAATTTGTTAGGGGGTACCACGTGATACTGTTAGAGTGTTACACGGTAGACGATAAATGCGGAAGGATGTGTACTGTTGAGGCCATTTCGCAGACCTGAAGGGCTCAAATGGAATGAGGATCATATGCATCCGCTGTTTTTCATTTTTGCATCTACATTCGCAGTGTACAGGGACTCACTCTGAGGATTAAGCAGTATAGAGGGAGAGAGGGGTGGGAAAAGGCTGTGTATGTTTTTTAGAATTTTTGAAAGTTATATGGAGAGAAGAAAATGTAAGTGATCAGAGAAGTAAAAAGACAATAAAGGTGATGCTGGGCCACGATGATGTCTTTTTTTTCAAATCCACCTCTTTGGAGTTTTTTCCCTCGATGAGCCATTGTATCGGCTTGTGTGATGTAGGGCAAGCATTTAACCTGCTTTTCTAAAAGGGATTATGTGGCATTTGTGCTAATACAATGGTTGTCTCAACATAGTTCAAGCACTGTCCGTATATTTGCCTATTCACTATAATTTTCTTGGCAGAATTGTCTGTATACTCACTATAATTTTCTGTCCGTACACTACAAAATTAAGCGTGTTTTGAAGCTGCATCCTTAGCTGTTGAAGGTTTTGAAGGCTTTGAAGGCCTTGAAAGGGGCTTTGAAGCTGCCGTTGAAGGTCTTTGCGTTATGCTTGAAGGATGTTCGTTAAATACAAATTGCAGGTGAGAGGGGAAGTCAAACTGGACGAGCTTATTGTAAAGTTCACTCGTTTCCGTGACGAATATCTGAAGGATACGGAGAGCGCGGAGCAGTTTTGAAAAGATTGCAGTGGTGAATCATTCCAACCAAATAATAACTGATCGTTTTTCCACAGAAATTGTTGTTTTCTTATTTGGGCGGCGCTTTCTTTCTTTGCTTTGCTTCTGAACTGTTTTAGCTGAAAATTGTTGTGATTGAATGTGCGGTGGGCAACTAGTTAGTTGTAATGCTGAGCGAAGTTAAACGATGTGTTGCGCAAGACTGGCTTTTTTGTTGTTGTTTTTTCTTTCACTGATCAATCTTCTCTGTTTGCAGGTCTTGTCTGAAGCACACCTCTTTCCAAGAATGTTTTTCCGGACTTGTTTTAGTCAAGCGCGTTTCTGTAATGCCGTCTGTTGTTTAGCTCCCGGTTTTCGGTGGTCTCTAGTCGTCATTTCTGTGCATGCCTAGCCATCGGAGATGTGGGGTTCAGTTAATCTCTACGATACGGTACAGTCTTGTGCATTTGTGGACGGCACTTACGGTGATATGGCGTATGTGATTTCTGGGCATACGTCGTATCGATAGGTATATGGCGGTACATTTGTTTTCATATAGAGCACAAATATGCTGCGCTGACATTTCATCGTCAGTCGCGCACGATTATGTCATTCTGCAGCTGCGATGTGTTGTGTCATTTGTTGTTGTTTTCCGGATCCTTCACATAAAGCAACTTTGATGATAAATTTTCAAGGTCCAGACACGCGAATTTCCCTTCAGTAGTTTTTGTAATGCACCGAACTTTTTGATCCTGCGAATTCTTTGTTATCCGCTTCAGCTGGCAGTGCGTTTTACGAATGCTTAAATTCTTTTGCAATATAGC
>JAARMF010001761.1:8616-36164 GCA_022844705.1 Toxascaris leonina
TATATATATATATATATATATATATAAGAGTATGTAACAATTCACTTATGTTCGTTTAGAAAAAAAAACGACAATGAGAAGTGAAAAACCATTGGGTCATTCGCGAATGTATCATTTCCGTAGATGTTGCGAATTGAAATGAGTGTAAAATTGAGCAATAAAATATCATTCACATAGGACATACCATATTTGGCATCGTCTAAAGTTTGCATCAGTAAATCCCCAACGCTCAGTTTTACATTATTTCAATTGAAAAAAAGCACATGAACATGCTGCTTTAGCGCCTGGTAAAATCATTGACCACACCTAAATAGTACGCTAAGACTTCAACGCTCATTTATGTTGAAAAAACGATGCAAATTTCCGTTGAAAGGCTTAAAAATTCAAAAATTTCTTCGCTCATTTGATAGCTCCCAAATGTTTGAGAGCAGATATCTTTCTGCTAAACTCTTCTTTGGTTAACTATCCCGAAAGCCAACGGATAGTGTCAAGCAGAGCAAGTATCGATGAGCAGACTCAGTTTTGAACGACTTCTAAACAAATTCTAATAGTTGATTTTTTGCCTAATGTATTAATAACGTAGCAATCTTCCGTATGATGTAGTCTGAAACGCTATGCGCTACAAGATCCCATCGATTGATATAAAGTTTTTTTTACCAATCGGCAATGCTTCAGCAAAAATTAAAAAAAAATCCTTTTTTCTATCCCATATGAAAGTATTAATCGAACTTTTAAACTGCTTCTATACAGCAAACAGATATTCACGCATTCACGCAAGTAATACGTGAATGCGTGAATAGCCGTTTGCCGTTTGCTGCGTAAATAGACGTTAGCACGCACTACACGCAGAATTTCCGACAATGCGAACTACGGCACGCAAAGTGAAATTTTCGTTCATCAGTATAATGTGTGTCGTAATTATGTCCATTATTTCACGCAATAATACGTGTCACAACGATATCAATCATTTTAATGGTCCTATGCTTAACTTTTCTGTGTGGAAAAAAAAAGGCTTTAACAATCGGCGCATTTGCAATTGCTGCATTTAGCGAGCTTTCCATGGGGAAGGCAATAGGGGGATGAATTGATAGGGCCGTATCTTTTGCGATGGGATCAAACCTCTGATTTGTGAAACGCGATTATACTCTTCTATCTTCGCAGTTGCACTCTTTTGCGCTAAAAGCAATAAGTCAACACCACTCCCAGGTTCAACTTAATCGTTCAGCTTAATCATTTTCGCATTTTATCCATTGTCAAATGATTCGAGTATAAGAATGGACAGAACAAAAACAACGAATCGTTTTTTTTTTCTTTTAAAGGAAATGCCTTTTTAAATGGCTCTTGTCGATTTTGTCGTAGGTGTTTGATAAATAATACTTTAATAGTGCACATTTCGACTACTCATAAGCAATTTTAGTGAAGAAAAAAACGAAATTGCCAAATAACAGAAGCATTTATTGTTGTAGAGATTTTTAAAGGAAAAAAATGTTTTCATGAGAACTGAACTTTTATACCGAACGGAAATCTGATCTCTGCACAAAGCCGCTAAAACAGTAGAGTTCAATTCTTCACAACAATGATGTGGCACAATAGCTTTCTATGCTGCACAATAGGTTATCTATGCTGCACAATAGTTTTCGTGTAGCTAAACTATCTGCCTTATGAATCGAGCGCCTCGACCATAAAGGTATCCACCGTTCTTTATTAGTGCTCATGATCGGTGTCCAAACGTAAAATTTTTCCAATTATGGGCAACTAGAATGATGTGTTTTCGACGATCGAAATTTTTAGCATTGGTTCCACCGATTATCGCTTGTCATTAGCTTGCTCTCTCCGAGTTTTTAACAGTGTTCGAGAATCATGTAGGAAAATATCATCCAACTGTACTGCCATCTCGTTGTTGACTTCAAGAATAGCAATTCCACAAATTCATACTGAAACCGTCTTAATAACGTCGAATACAAGAATAGAGAAATTTGAGCGCGAAAATTTCCGATTCAGAAAGCACTTGTGGCCATTTGAAAACTTCAAGTGGCAGTCATCATTCAACTGTAGAGAAGTAAACTTCTTTGGCATTGAAGTGTCACTATTTTGCCGCTTTAAAGCATAACGCATGCTGTACACTAAAAGCGCTTATCGATGAATGAACTGCATATTTCCGATGATATTACACTCAGCTTATGCATAAACGATAATATGGAGTACGCTACGACTTTTTGCAACAAATTGATATATGAACAAAGAATTAATAAACAAATGAACGAGCGAGTAAATAAACAAATAAATAAATAAATAAATAAATAAGTAAATAAATAAATAAATAAATAAATAAGTGAAGAAATTAAACGAACTGATTGAATAAATAAATCAAATAAACAAATTGAATAAATAAATCAAGTAAATAAATTAAACAAGCAAATAAACAAATAAATGAAATAAATTGGAATTACTACTGATGAATTAAATTGAAACGGGAATTAAATTTTGATTGCAAGGTACATTTACAGAGATTGATATTTGTTGATCATAACACACCAATCCGCAAAAAAATGAAACTTTTCACACAATATTTTTGTATGAATCCAAATAGCTTCGAGACCATTGAAACAACGATAAGCTTCTTAGTGCAACGTTTATTCTTATGGAACTAACCAGTTTTTGGAAACCTCAACCACAAAATCGTTTCAAGTTGCAATGACTGGTGACAAATCTATTCTAAACTTGTTCAGCAAGTTTCAACAAACAAAAATCTCAATTATTTCTATAGAACATATTCGGCGCAATACTCAAATATTCAAATACTCAAAACAATACTCAAAAAGGATGGGATGGCTATACTGCGATGCCGACATATGCGCAACAAATTTTGCGGCAACAGATTTTGCGGATCATTAGTTGAAACCACAACTATTTATATTTATAAATGTATACATATTCACTTATGTGCATTTATTTATAAATACACATAAGTAAATAAACAAATAAACAACAAACTAATTACGAACAAACAAGTGAAAAGTAAACAAATAAATGAGTCAACAAACAAATAGACAAATAAATAAGCAAATAAACAAAAAAATAAGTCAGCAAATTAAAGCAAAAAATCAGCAAGTAAATAAATGAACAAATTAACGGATGAGCAAAAAATGCTTGAACAAATAAATGAGTGAATAAATAAACAAGCAAACAAACAAATAGATGAACAAATAAATAAATAAACAAATAAATAAATAGACAAATAAACAAATAAATGAATCGACAGATGAGTAGATAAATAAACGGGCAAACAAACAAATAAATAAATAGACAAATAAATAAATGAAGACAAACAAATAAGCGAATAAACAAAATGAACAAACAAAATGAATAAATAAATCAAACAAGCAAGTGGATAAATAAATAAAAAAAAAATAAGCAGATGAACAAATAAATAAGTAAACTGATAGACAATTAAACGAAAGAATAAATAAACGAATAAGGAAATAAAGAAATCAAATAAACTAAAATAAATAAATTAAATAAATTGTTCAAATAGATGAAAAAAACAAATTAATCTAATTAATTAGATTAAGCAAATGAACAGATAAATTTGGTTAACTAATTTAATTAATTGATTAAATAAATAAACAAATAAACAAACAAATAAACAAATGAATAAACAAACGAATGAATGAGTAAACAAATGAACAACTAAACGAATGAAAAAAACAAGTAGATGAAGAAATGAACACATAAACAAGTAAACAAATAAACAAATAAATAAATGACTAAATAAATAAATAAGAGGAGAGAGATGGAGGGAAGTGAAGAAAGGGGATAAAAGAGAAGAGAAAATATGCATATATTGCAAGAAATTTCTGCAAGTGTATAGTCGAGATGGAAAGTAGGAGCATAGTCGATTGCAAAAGTGTTTCCTTCGGAAGATGAGCGGCTACAATATTATTCGGCTAGAATAGATACGCAATAGAAATGTCTGTAAATTATATTGAAAATATTATTATGCAAAAGAAATGCGCTCATCGAACAAGCAAACGATATGATGCGAATTTGAAATGAATTGAACGAAATAAAAAATATCTAGAAATAAAGACATAAAATGCGAAAAAAAAAGAAACGAATATACGCCATCATTAAAAAATGGTCGCTGGTGGAAACATTGAATTCAATCAATCGTCGACTATAATTGAATGTTCCTCCGATACGAACATCAAGGTACACTAAACTCAATGGATGTATGCAAATAAATGAAAAAAAAATAGTCTGAAAAAAGGAAATGCCGAATGGCTTCCACATCAAAAGATATTGAATGCAGAAGCGGCTAAGCAAGTAAAGTTTATGAGCTACGAAAAAAATTATGATGAAATAAGAAGAATTTGCTATACGGGTATGGCTTATCAGTGTTGGGGAAAAAATGTGATCGTTCAACAGCGAAAGAAAAAAAAAAGAATTAAGAACAGCCGCTGTCGGAAACAGCAAACAATGGTGTACATCAATTTGAGTACTTGTAGCAACGATGAATTCACAGCACAAAACATCAATAGGACAACTGGAAAAGCTTTTTTTTTTTTACTGAAAGTAAAAGCTGAATGCGCATTAAATAGCGAATCGATCGCAGCTACTTCTCTACACATATTGTGCCGAAGTTTTGTACCATGAAAACGAAAGTGACCGGAAGCATTTTTAAATACCAAAAAAAAAAATCGCTTTTCAAAGTAACCACAGCGGATTCCAAGCAAGGAATCATTTCATGCGGCAAATGCAAATCTTTTTTTCTTTCGCTATCTATTTGAAAGATCATCGATCAATCTTTAAAGAAAAATAACTTCATCTATTGTTCAACGTATAGACGAAATTATTTGCTTTTGCTCTAGCATCTTTGTAGAATGGATAGCTGTTTCTTCTTTCTTTTTTTTTTCGTTAGTGTATCGCATTTTGCACTATTTGTTTAACTGCAATGAAATCGACAACTATATTGATATCAATATGAAGGTTATCAAAACGTTGTCTATAGATGAAGCTTGTCATTCATATAAATGGTAAACAAATCTCTTACACAATTCTTTTTTTTTTTTTTTTTGCGAAAGAAGCAACTACAATGAGGACAAAATGCAATTTGCACAACGAGAAATAAGTTGCAAAAATATGCAAGACAATGTGATCTTTGCGAAGAAAATCTCATACTTCTTCTGATGCTCTTTGCCCATTCTTTAGACCAAACTCTTGTCTTCTATATTTTCAATGCACATAAGAGGAATTGCGCTAAATTATTCAAATTTTTCCGTTTATTATCACAGACATAAACGAATACAAACGTCTAGGCCAGCAATTTTCTCCCACAATATTCTTCTATCGGCTCCACTATGTATTTATTTATTTATTTATTTATTTATTTATTTATTTATTTATTTATTTATTTATTTATTTATTCATTTATTTATTTATTTATTCCACGTCCCAATGTGGGGAAAGATACAAAAGTATGTAAGCATGAAGAGGAAGAAGAAAAAGACGTTAGCAACGACAAAATTTGGGAGATCAGACAATTGTAGCATCAAAGCTCGAATAGTCATATGATACGATTAGAAGTAAATATAACTCTCAGCTAGTCAATGCCATTTACAATTTGTGATGCTTTTTATACAACGTACTAAAGAATCTCATTTAATAAATCAACAATAATCTTTCTTAGCCCCTTTGATGAGAAAATTAGCCGTATTATTACGAATATATTATAGATTATGGGTATAAATGTATGTTTGCAATGGTCGATGCGTGAATAATCGGAGAATAATAACTAATTGCGCAATGAATTTAGTCTTCGAACTGTCTTATGATCACAATTGGAATATCTCGCTATTCGAGTTTTCATAATCGCTGAGAATACGAAGTAATTTATGAGTTTGCAATAAGATGGAATGATTATTGCACTTAAGAAAGTTATATTGATATTTTAGGGCAATCAGCTTTAAGCTTTCCATCAAATATGATTTCAGCACAAACTTCCGCTAAAATTGCTCTGATCAAAGAATAACGTCTGATATGGCAAATATAGCTGTTTAAAATAAATGAGCACTATTATCTCTTATATAGGACCATTTTTCCAATGGTTTTCATAATAAATATTCACAATAAGCGGATTTTTTGTCGAGAATTTCCAATCCTTTTACAAGTGCACATCGATCCTGGCAAAGATATAGGCAGATAGATATAACGACACATTATTTGCAGAGGTTATGATAAATGATTAGTGATAAATGATTAGTGACGTGAGACTTGCATTTTATGTTCTAGAACGTGGCAATATAGAAGAACTAGAATTTCCTATGCGTTGAATGTTCAAAACGAATTCACTTAATGACGAATGAAGTTTTTTAAGGCAATTTTTGCAGAAAATATCAATGGTGCTGGTGGCAATTTAAGGAATATTTTATCAGATATTTTGTTCTTCTCAAAAAAAAAATCTTCGAGTGGAAAAAAAAAATGCAAATTGACGAACATCACAGCATGAAGTTAGAAATGCTGCTCTACGTCTTCATATTACGGCTAAATGCACAACTGTGAAATAATCGTCTTTTAACAGTTGTTCAATTCTTTGATGAGTCATCTAAACAGGTAATCACTTCATTTTTTTTCTTCTTTCCGTTTTTTTTTGACAAGGTTAACAAGTGAATTGCGAAGTTTAATTCAAAGATCACTTTATATGTTTCCTTTTTTTTCATATGAACACTCAATCAACCGGCTCCACGTTTCTTTCTTGATCACTTATGCAAAATTAATGAATTCCGATGATTTACGTCGATAATTTCCTCCAATAAATTTTTTCTCATTGATTTCGGATTTGTAATTTTCCTATTAGTACTATTCTGATCGCTTTTTGCAACAAAATATTCATAATAATATTTCTATTCACGCGCAAAATAAAAAGAGAGCTGCACATTAATCACATCGTTTGCTTCGCTAATTAAAAGTGAACGCAGTGGAATATTTTATCAGCTTGAAAAAGATTAGGGTATTGATGAAAAAAAAAGCTTATTCTCTGTGCACTTGCAGCAAATTTTTTGGCGTTCTTTTTTTTTGGATATATCTGCTGAAATGCTTCTATGCAGCGCTATAAAAAATTAGATTTTTTTTTTTTGCGTTTCCCGAATCTTTTGTGCGCAGTGAAACGTCGACGGTACCAGATTTAAGGATTGAAACAAGCTTTTTTAGAGAAAGCTAATGCTAATGGCCGGAGCAACTATTTACTTAGGAGATCATCAAATGTGGTGAACATAACGAGTCGGCATATGCATATATATTTGTCGCACAGAGATAAAAACATGAGAATAGTTTGCACAATCGATTGTCGTTTTTTTTTTGAACTCCACTGTTTCAGATGTTCTTGAGTTCGCTAAGTAAACAGTACACATAAGTAAGCGGAAATTGGCACATTTTCTTTGAAATGAAAGTAGATGGCATAGAATTAAAGCTAAAACGAGAGAGCGGCACATCGACTGGATAGGTGTTCGACAGTCTTACAAATTTTGTTCATTTCGGCCTTCATAATCGCTTGCAGAAAACGTAAGAAGCTGAACGCGTCTGCAAGAAGCTGAAGATGTGGATAGGTTAAAAGTACGGGCGAAAAAGCAATATTGTGGTGGACATAAAGAGAGTAAGCCAATAGCCTTTTAAAGGCAACGTTGACTTTAAGTGCTGGACGAGCGATTTTAAGCGTTGAAGACTTTAAGTGCCGGGCGAGCGATTTTAAGCGTTGAAGCAGAAATCGCCTGCATCCCTTTCCAGTGAGAGAACTTTCCATTAGTGCTACGCAGTGATTCTTTAATAGCCTAGCAATAAAGAATGCTTAAGAAAAGCTTGTTTGATGTTATCGGTTTAAAAGTGACCACCTAATAAAGACATGAACGATAGAGCTATGATTGAGAACGATATGAAAAAGTCATCTTCATTAAAATAAAGGATCGGCATTGAGAAGAAACGATTAGAAGCGATATGTTAGCGAAAGCGCACACAATCATCTAGCTATGGAATGACGTGCGCAATGAACTAAGAAAAACGCACGTGCGAATAGCATCCGGATAGGTCGAACGAGACCACCAGATGGATGGATCGCTTCCTAGCGAGGAGAACAAAGCACCACTGACGATAGACAGCAACGAGTAGACTAGCGTAATTGTGTGTGCTCGGCCCGTGAAAATATGTTCGAACGGCTGCGTCCACTACTTGAACTTATTGTTGTGTTGATCTGTATCTCTCTAGTTGGTAATTCTGTGAGAATTCTCGGATATTAATTCTATGAGATTTCTCTGATATTAGCCCAGCCTGCCTGCTATCAGTTGAACGAGACAAGACATGCGAGATTCGAAGGTTAAGGAGTCACTGAATACGATGCTTATTTACGAGTGTCTTTTATTTTTTTCAGATGAAGTTACACTGCAAATATGAGAAAACTAGAATCAAGGATCATTGATCGTCGATCCTCATGATTTTTTTTTTTGCGTTTTCACGAATTTGCTTAGCAAAATTGCGTCACGTTGATACAACGTTAGCGCAAATGTATTTCTGTTTATTTGTCTACCCGATTCACCGATCCATTTATCTATTCCAATAATGGCAACAGATCGAGCCGCAGCGACAAAATCTACCCTATTAAATAATGGCTTCATTAGCTTCAAAAGAAACTCTAATCATTTAATGATAAGAAACGTGCTTTCATATAAAATCGTTTGAATTACACTTTAACGCCACTTCTATTGTTATTTCACATCGCATTAAATATGATTACTTTAGATTTATGAAGATAGTCGAATGAGTTAAAATGCGGATGGATTATTTTGAATAGTCCACTTCTTTATTGATCAATTATGAGGTTAAGTGATTAAATAAGTGGAAAATTAAGATGCATATCGTCCAACTTTCAGCATATTTCTGCATTTGTTTTTCATTCAATATGCTCAAACAACAAATTCTTTTTGAAAATTGTACTTAATCATATTTCCGTATCGACTTGTTGTCTATCAGAATCTAACTTGTTTGTCCATCAGAATCTACTCTTCGTTGTTTCGAATTTTCTTTTCGCTTCTAATATTATAATACTATTTTCCTCATCTCACACATGTTATTTCATTGAAATTGTATTGATTTGTAATATAGTTGTACTATTTCCGAAAAAGTTGAGTGCAAATGAATTCGAACATAAATATTGAACGATAGAAAGAAATAATTGCGAATCTTATGGTCTCAATTTTTGAGAAATATTTGAAAATTGAGAAATTTTTGCATTCATTCTCATATTTGAATATATATTCACATCAAAATATGGCATTATTACGATATTAATGCGCAAAAAAAAAGTGCGCATTTTAAGCTATTATTGATAATCTTAACACATCATGCATTATAGAGTAGAGAGAAAAGTAATAATATGAGAAAATGTAACACAGGGGAATTCATTTGATTGCGATAGAATTAGCACATAACAAATGTGAGCAACTAAAATAATTGTGTTAAGAGGCTGACGCTGAGCGTTTCAGTGATCGACGATCCGGAAGGCGGGTCTATAACGCTGTTGAAGCTTAACGAGCTCAAACAACACAATTAGATCGCAATCTCAGATTTTCGTTTCGCCATACAGATATTTTCCACATAACCTTCATTGGAATCTTAGCTTTTTCAGTGCGGAAAAATAAAACTTCAGAGCGACTGTTTAGTAACCAATGAAAGGAATGCTTGCATTTTTCTGTGGGCAATGTTTTCCTTGGTCATTGAAAATGATTATTATGCATTATTATGTATAATAATCTTTTAATATCAAATAATAATAATAATTATGGTGATAATAATAATAATAATAATAATAATAATAATAATAATAATAATAATAACAATAATAATAACAAGAATGATCGTGCAAGATTGAGCTATGCTGAATGTTACGTTTAGTAAAAATTGATTGAGTTGATACAATTGCATAATTTTATCAATTATTTTGGAAGAAAAAGCCGTAAGCATCAATCTGTTTTGCAGATTAGCTGCTAACTTCAAATTGGTATTTCTAAAGATTTTTTCTACCTTATTGCATAATAAGCCGTCGTTATAGTGTAGCTCGACTTGTTTTCATATATATCAAATTTCTTTTAATGAATCCAAATTTTTTTAAAATATGTCGAGTCATTTTCATTTCTAAAATATGTTTTTAATCGGACGTATCAATCTTATTGCTCATTTCAATCTGAGGTTAGATATATTGCGTCGAAGAGATCTTGTAGAGGGGCTTTACCAGCTTCTTATAGACGCATATTTCAAAAATTCACCATCTCTGCTATGAATATTTCTTCGACACTGCCAGGTGTTCATTTCCTCGGATGTCCTCGAATCGATACTCGAATCGCACCAACAACTATTTGCCGCAACTAAACTATAAGGAATGCCGATGGAATTTTCAGAAACTTGATTGGTTCATCAAGAGTGCACACTCTTGGGATTGTTGTCGATTACGAATAGGCAACAAATGACGTCATTGTGCTTTTGAAAATTTGAAATATTCTGATGTCGTCAATAAAACTATTTCCTCGTCTTTTTTTGTTACTGTTAAACAATTATGCGATTAATTTGTGCAGTTAAATATTGGCGGTTTTTTTTTCGGCCTCACTTCTTCACATAGTTTGCGTTTTTCACCTTTTAAGCTCATTTTGCAAACTTTCAGGAAAACGCATCATGCGAATGTAGCGCTCTTTCCCCTACTTTATATGTGTCTATTCGATGAACGCTTTTAGTTGTTAGGATGCTTGAAGTTCTTGTGCTTTTCTGCTTACTTTCATATGAAAAAAGCTCTACTAATACGAGAAGTTATATGACAAATTCTTATCCACGTTCGATCGGATGCGTTTAAAGAAATGAATCTTTGTTCGCTGAGCTGTAAAGGATATCTATTACGCTAAGAATGCATATAATCCGACCCCATTTAAATGCTTCATCGATTTTGCTATATATGACTATTGCAGCATTGTTTTTTGGTTTTTTTTTTGTTTTTTTGTTTTCTTTTCTTTGTTAGCCGTGCAATAGATTTGTCTAGTGCATTGATTACGCTAACGACATTAACGCGTATTAGCACCATTATGCAAATTTTGCATTTGTAAATTGCATTATTGTCGCCAGAAGGCTGACCACCAGGCGTTCCAGAAATCTGGTCAAAACAGCCGTGTGTGGTTGTCAGCTGCATCGATACACGGGAATCGATTAAACTACACCTTGTATCTTTGTATCTTTGTATTATTGCAATATCATGTCTATGCGTACCGTTTGCATCGTAGAGAAATTTCCTATCAATTGGCTCATAAAACATATGAAAGAGACTCTAGCATGATATGTCTTGTGGTCAATAAACGATGTGTCTTTGATCGAATCAAATTGGCCACTCAAAGAAAATCGTATCGAAGAGGTTAACGCTTCCGAACATGAACAGATGCAAAATGCGGACAAGACAAATATTACATGCACTCTCACCTAATTTCTTAGAAATATGAGATGTCTATTACTTCTCTAGAAAATGATTACTCAACTCGAAAGCTAGAAAAAAGTTTAAGACGAAAAAAACAAGCACCTCTAGCTTCAATAATTGCCAAGCTAAAACTATCATACAGGTAGGAGAAATACATACGCATACATACCTCCACTCATAAGATATAAGATCTCATTTAATGTGCTGAAAAATAAATATGCAATGAGTTTTTTTTCTTCTTAATGAAGAAAGGTAGGTGGGTTGCTGAATTAGCATTTTTTTTTGTGAATATCTACTAAGTGCTTTCATTATTCCTTGGCAATTCGCAGCAATTATTGTTCTATCAAGCGGAATTGCAAAAAAAAAAAAAACATTTCGTGCCAAACCTTTATGGCATACCATTCAACTCCTTATCTTGATAAAACGACCGCTTATAATAGGTTTTATTGAGTCTAATCGTTGTAGTCACTGTTTCTCGGGGAATACTCTTTTCTCACTCTATTATTTGAATGAGCTACTTATTTCAGCAAAATATTTGTGATCTGAATTCAAATATGTGGTTCAGCCGGTTAGAGCCCCCATGGTCAATGACCCTGGTTCGATGCCGCCCGACTGAACACGTCATGCCTAAATGCATGAGGTGTCGCGTCACCAGCGCAAGAGTAAAGGCTCGCCACCCATCATTCTTGTTGTTGGGCAAGCAGATGGGGCAGTAAATGGGTCTCCTGGCCTGTGACCAGTAACCACCATTAAAAATGGCGATCAATACCCTTATTCCACGAACAAGGGTTCGGGTTCATAAGCTGGAAGGGAGGCAACTCCCGTCCCATCCTGAGCACGTGATATAAAGTCAAATATGTGGTTCATAATTTGTGATGATCGGTTTAATTGAGCTTATGCTGAAAAAAAAAACGGCAAATTTGTCAACGTAAACGCAATTGAAATTCACTATTTATTTCTTAAGCATTCATCGTCCATCCCTGTAGTTGCTAATTTCTCGCTCTTTTTCACTTTTTTTTGATGAATGAATATTGCTTAAATTCCTTTTTTCCTCATAATTGTAGTTGAAAAGTTTTTGCTTTCTCAGGGAAACCAATACTCTCCGATGGCACTTTTAATAAAATTACTTTCGCATCCATTTATATATGCATGTATATTATTGATTAATTTATTAGCCATATTTAATTGTATTTCCTCACTATTGGTCGATTTGATATACGACTATAGAAATGAATGAGAGAGATTTTAAAGCAAATTTGCGGGAAAAAAAAAAACTCAAATCAGCATCGTAAAGAATTTGATTCTCTATAACGACGCTGATTTGCTTCTGATCGTTTTCTGATAATCACCATAATAGCGCCATTAGCGATATCCTTTTAGCTAATATCTATGTTCATATATCAGGAAGAGGAAAGGGATGATAGAAAAGGGGTAAAGAGAGATAAACGAAGATTTGCCTCAATAGAGTCCGCAAAAACTTAAAAGCTCTATTTATTCAGCTGATCTTTATTCGCATTAAGCCGTTAACTTAAGCATGCATTTTCCAAGTATTGCGACACGAAAAAAAATATCAGCCGACAACTGCGAACGGTGAAGGGAAGGAGGGGGGAGGGGAGATTGAATGTGGTAGCGAATTCGATGAGTGCCAGCAAAAATTTGCATAATGGAGTCTCACAGGTAAAAATCTTTACCAACGGCAAGAAAGTCGAAAAATTGCTCACAGGAAGAAAAGCTTGCAATATAAACAATAAAAACTCTAACATCCTTCTGAAATGTCATATTTTGTTGAATGAGAAGGTATTCAATTTTGGAACCATATCATAATTTGCATAAAATCTACGCTTGATTCCAACAATAAGATTGCATAATGCATTCAAAAAAAAAAAGAGAAAACTAATAGTCCGATCAATAAATGTCCATTGAGTATAAAATTAATAATGATACTCAAAAAGCAATGGAAGGAGTTAACAGATTGCTAGTAATCTCTATTTCGCTTAGTACAGATGCTTAAAATTACCCTCGCCTTATCGGTGTACTTCATTCATCATTTCGTTTAATCGCTTAGCTTCACTCGCCTCCTCATCTCTAAGTGTCATCATACAATTAGCTAGCATTCATCACGGATCATGTCGTTAGCATCAAAAACATAAAAATACGGCGAAAATCAGAAATTTCTTGCAGGAAGGAATTTTTTCAGGGATTTTTGCCTCCTATGACGTCTATGTTCTACGATAATCTTGCTAATACTTCTAAATTTAAGTGAGCTAAAAGATAAGCACGACCATTTATAGTAATTCTAGACAACTACGGCTACCTATCGTTAAGAAGCCATTGGCTATTTCATGCAGCAAATGCAGCCAAAATTAATTAGTTGAAGAAACAAAAACGTTGGAGGTAAACAAAATTGATAATACCTCACTGGAGTTTCATTGAAGAAATTGCTTATTATCACCGTTGTTTTGGTTTTCAAAGTTAATATGCAATACCATCTAGAGCCATAGGCAAAGTTTTTAATGACTAATAAAACGTAACCGGAAGAATCACATATATGCATTTCTTGAGACTATTATCACTTAAGTACACCTACAGTGATTACTCGCAACAAATCAGATAGAAATTCTGAGCGCTAAAAAGAAAATAAAATTCGTTTTGAATAGAATTTCTGGAAATGTGCCGATGAAATACGCAATTAAAAAGAATGAAATTTAACAAAATTAACGCTAATTTTGCTAAAGAGTTTTTGTCAACAACTTTATAACAAATATATATCATTGTTGACGCGTTTGTCATATTTCCTCTAATGTAAATTGTTTTTTTTTTTCAATAAAAGCTCAAAATTGCTTGTGCGTGGAAGAATCAAAGAGCGTTTCAGAGTGACTAAAAAGTCTCATGTTGATCACATAATGGAATTCATAGAAACCTTAGATTAGTAATGAGTATAACTTGTAATTGATTTGAAGCAATATATATGAGAAGGATTGATGCTTAAAGAGTCTATCAAAATAGGTGATTATTTGCTTGCAACTAATAGTATTGTTTTGAATTCAATGCTTCCAAGTGGTTGATTCAGCCGGGCAACGGATCCACTAGCGATTTAACATCGATTCGATAGGTTATGGTGGGTTTAAGCTCAATTGAAGGTTTGAAATGAATTTTGTTCGCTCCGCTTTTTTTTCTTTTTTTTTTTGGAGACGGAAAGATATTCAACGACTCTATTGGAAGAAATATTTTTCTGATTAATAATAACGTAGATTGGAAATGTACTTTAAAAATTCTAAAAACCAATCGTAAAGAAGAGTTGACAACACGTATGTGAAGAAGTATTAAAAGCAAGACTAATTAGAGTAATTAAAACTAACGTGAAGAAAAAGGTAATGAAAAAAATTATTTAATTCAATTCCAATTCAATTCATTCATAGTTTGAATATTTTCAGTTGTTTTAGATTGAAAGAAATCAGAATGGTTCTCATGATAGCGTGAAAAATTCATCGACAAATTTTATTTTCCTATTCATTTTTGGTCAATTTATTTCGTCTTCGAAAATAATTATGCTTCATATCCCTAACTTCATCACTATTATTGTTTTTCAACTTGCTTTGAACTCTTCTTATCAGTTAAGTGGCCATTTTAGTCGAAGAGAAACTGTGGAGAGATTTTCAATGAAGGGTTAGTAAGAATTAAGTGCCTTATTTCTTCAATAAAAATCTTGCTCGTTTTCTCCTCAACGGGGGAAATTCTTTGAATGCTTGGCCATTTTTCTGAACACTCAATGAGGCGGTCTTCTAAACACGAATGATATCTACTTGAGGAACTAGGAATTAAGATAATTTTTTTTTCTATTCACACCTAATTGACAAGCTATGATCACTCGACATCTTCCATCAGTTCTTTCTTTGGCCGTTTCCCCTCCTCAATCCGTCAGGAATAGACGCATCTGCAAACGATAAGCCTAGGACAAACTACAAATTATTCGCAGGCTCAATCTTAGAAATCGCCAAGCATTTCAATAAGCAATTTGCAGTTAGGAAAGTGCAATCATGCATGTAATCCATGACAATGTTGTTAGAATGACGTCATTCAAAAACGTCTATAATTCAACTTTGAATAGACCACATCCAAATGACCTTCGTTGTGCTTATGAAACAATGACGCATTTTACCTCAATTTACGTAAAACCGTTGTGCTCGTTTCCTCCACTCTATTGGCTGTGATCCTTATTATTTGGCTACGTCTGTTTTACAACTGCAATTCGCTACCACCTCTTTTAGAACATATTGATGCGTTTTTCATAGTAATATTTACCAATTTTGCGAGTTTGCGAGAGGATATTGCTGAACTTTGTGGATCACGTGATGCTAGGTGAAGATTAAGCGAGGTGAATGACCTCTAGTTGGATAATACCGATTTTCTTTGAGCATAGCGATTACATTAATACGACTTTATGACCCCTTACAGCAACATCATTCCCGAATTTTGTCCCCAAGCAAGAAGTTGCAGAAGCAGGCATTTCTCTATTATCATTATTGAGCTCTGCAACAAAAGGTACCACATTTAACAATAGTATTGTCATGGTGGAGATTTTGAGAGACGGCCATTCGCTATAGAATGATTATCTTTGGGCGGATTTATTTTTGAAATTTCAGCATTTCACAACATTCGATTGTCATTCTCTAGCGATTCATTCGAATCACACATGAACATCTCTCTCTGGAACCATTCAGATATGCCAGATTAGCCTCAAATTGTGGATTTTTAGCAAGCACCACATATTTAGATAAAATAAGAAAAAAGCGTTCAAATTCCATAATATTTTTGGAAATTTGATAAAAGTCCGAGGATGTATGATTCCCAACTTCATCGTCTTTTTCGTTAAAATTAGAGCTCGTTCTTTGAAAAGAAACCATAAAAAATTATCTCATCCTCTTAATCACCAAAATTTCAAATTGAGAAATCTATTTTATGATGGCTTACCAACTACTGAGTCATAACTTTTCGTTAATAAAGTAGACCGGCATATACGAAAATAGTGATGAATAAATTTTGACAAAAAAAGAAAATAAGCTGCAAAAATTTTTAAACGAACCGCTTGTATTAACGTAGCGGAAATTGCTTCCTGAATCATGTGAATAGCGAATAGGATAGATTTTTATAAGAAAGCATAAGTAAATATTTGCTACTATCCAATTTTTTATATATCTGCATGAAACAATTGAAAAACGCTCTTAGAAAACCTCTCCGCTATTAAGCAATCTAAGGTTAGAAAGAGGTTGAATCACAACATCAGAAAATCAGGACAAATGAATAAACGATAAGACGGCTTAGAAACGATATAGCATCGCTAATATTACAAATCATCCTAGAGAAGAACATATTAAAAACGTATAGCTGATATTTATATTTTTTTTACGCAATGTAAATATAGTTTTTCTTCATATTTACTCATTCTATTTCAATTGGTTCTTTAATGCCATTATACGTCAACTATCATAAATTCGATTGTAGCAAAAAAAAAAAAAAAATACATATCTTTCTATGAGTCTTTAATTTAATGGGCTATTTCAAGTTGATGTCAAAGTGAAATTAACGCTATATTTTTCTCCTTTATAAAAAATATACTTATTAGAAAACGACAAAGCAAAGAGGAAAAGTGCAGCTTCTTATTAATTAATGCGATCTTCTTATTCATTCATAATTTGTAATTGCGGATTTTTCATAGCAAAATTGCAAATAAGCGGATCATCAAAAACTGCCACCAGCGGATCATCATGCGACCGAAAAAAAGAAGCAAAAAATCGCTCAATTAATATCGATTATTTCTTAATCTAACTGAAATACTCAACAACAGAAATGTGGAAATTTTCCCGACGAGAATTCACTAAAAAAGGCATCTATATATANCTTACAGTTATATATATATATATATATATATATATATATATATATATATATATATTAGATTTGCATTTATTTGGCAAAAAAAGGAGGCGAAAATTATAGAAATTATTAGGTAGTGACAATGAATTTGTGTAGTTGAACTAGTTATCTCAAGCTTAGCGAAGCAGATTTGTTATTTTACAACTTTTTCGATTTTGCGCTTGTCTATGTTTGATTCTGCGATCTATCGCGCTTCAACTACTTTTACACATGAATTGACATTTAAGCAGCAATGCTTCTACTTATTATCTCTATTATATGTGTTCATCATTTAAAAAAAAGATCATTGAAAAGGTCAATCAAGAATTGCAATTAAATTGATAGTTGATAGATATTGCGTGTCGTTTTTCCTTTTTTTTTCTTTTTCTTTTTTTTACCCTCTGAAAAATCGTTTCACAAATGAAAACTTCATATTTTCGCTTCACAATTAGACGATTTGATTATTTTGAAGGACACGTAACAAAAATTGTTAAATAACACAAATCAGTCAAAAAAAAAAAGAAAAAGAAAAAAATTCTCATCAATTTTTGCGTAAAATTACGAACATTCAATATGATGTGTAAGCAAATGTAAGCAAAAGTACAAATTTCTCTCTGATAACCTCTAACAATATCGATTTTTTGTTGAAGAAAATTAATGCTAAAGAAGAATGCGCTAGGGAATCGATAGTTGAATAGGCGATAATTTTGCAATGATCGATATTGCAATTTTTGCAATTTGCAAAAAGAGGCATTTGCAATGACATATTCGATCAATCAGTTTATGACTAATTGTTGAGAAACGTGAAACTTAGAAAAATCTAATACTTAAGACTCAAATTCGAATTGCGCTCTTTCTCGTAAAATATTCCAACAAATAATTTTCACGACTAAAACGTCGATTGAACGCATATCCACTTGAAGCACTTTTACGATACGTTCCTATCATGCCAGCTACTCTATTTAATAGCTTCATTGGCTAGCTATTTTGCCTAAGGCATTCATAAGCATTGACGAATTGTACGATTATAACGTTGAAATAGGCTTTTTTTTAACTGTATAATAGAGCTATTCTTATTTAAATGGAATTATCTTCAATGAAAGAATCGAAGAGTCATTACTACAACGATGAGTGATTCATAAAAGAAGTGATTCATAAGAATGAATTGGCAAATTGTAAAAATTAAATACTTGAAATATTAAAAAAAAATTAAATACTTGAAATGAGCAAATTCAAGATATATATCGACACAATAACGCCACCAAGAAAGATGCTGCTAATTGTAAATGACACGTTGCAAAGTTTGTAGAATCGTTTTTAATGGAATCAATGATGCTTTAACATCTTATAGCTGTTGAATACAAATACTCAACAACGAGATGGTTATTCGTAGGCATTGATGCAATAAACGAATGGCAAATAATGCTGACAAATTTTCGCCCAAAGAAAAATGAAGTATAACAGAAGAATTGAAACGATCATAACGACAAGCTGCTTAACGCGGCCGCTATGTGACGTAATGCTGTTTAGTTTACCCATTCGTCGCTATTCCCTTCATATTTCGATCTCAATGCCTACTAGTGCAGAAAAAAAAAAAAAAAAAAAAGAAAAAAAGAAGAAAAAAAATGCGATTGTTGAGATAATCAACATCGAACATTATAATCAAGCACTAAATAATACGCAATTAGTCGGATATAACACAAAATTTCTCATCTTCTTCAACTAGTGAAATTATCATCGCATAGATATATATATATATATATATATATATATATATATATATATATATTCATTAGGGTAATTTTTTTTTTTGTGAATGCGAAAATAATTCAAAAGCCATCGGCGTTTCGTTGTGTTATACGATATGGTTAAATTTTATGGCCTAAGTTAAGAAAAACTTTTTCGTTAAACATTCCGTTAGAAAATTTCGTTAAAATAAATCTCATGTTAGAAAAAAAAATTTTTTTTTAATTTTTTTATTAATATTAAATATATATAAACGTACAAATCTATTATTGCTTAATTTCTACATTCAACGAAATGAAATTGTACATTTATTGCGGCGAATGGGATGTATGTTAGTGCTAAAAAAAAATTTAAAAAAAAACTCCAGCGATAAATGCATGCCACATTGACGAGACAGCTGCCAATAAAATGCGGAAGTGTGCAATAAAAGTCGTTCGTATTCCATCATTGCCCAATTGGGTGCCTTCAAATACATTCCCCCCACAAAAATGCCTAAATTTACGCTCTTCAAATACTCCTCTAACGCCCTAAAATATGCCCTTTCAATATTCTTTGCGATCGATGATATTTGCGCATTAGCACAATTTTCGTGAAATTTTCCTCCTCAACGATCGAACATCTTATACAATTCCTATAGATACAATTCAATTCCTATAGATACAATTCCTATCGATTTGAGTTGCAAATGTGCATTCATGTATACTCGTAGATGTGTATGATATCTCCATCTTGCATAAAATCGACTAATTTCGTTCATCCATAGAACCAAGTTCCAGAATCAGTGATAAATTACGGAATTGTTCTTTAAATTTTTACGGGAAAAAATTGTTCTTTTAATTTTTTTTTTTTTTTTTTTTTTTTTTTAACATCTCAAGAATGGTAGCACCCTCTACTCATATGTATGAAGATCTTTGGCTTATTGCCGACTAAAACTCAATCATTACAATTCACAACACACGGTTCCAGCAATATTCCAAGTAAGACTTTTACTTTCTTAACCTCATGAACAAGGTATGACATTCTATCCCTAAAAAATATTCCTTGCCAAGAGTACTGCTATCCATCAATTGATCGACGTTTGAAAAGCGCAGAGAATTAAAATCATAACTACGAAAAACTACAACTATGTTCATCGATATCGCCGACTCTGCTGAAATCGGCAACCTACTTTCGCTAGACATACATACTCACTTCCAAAGAAACCTATAGTGCATAGAATGATTTGCATCAGAACGTCAGCGTTCAATTCGTGCTGTTTTATAAATTTCAATTCAAGAATTTTTTGAAATCTAGAGAAAAAAGAAATGGAACAGCACGACCTCAGACTCTGTCGTATACTACAATGGAGCAGTCTTAACGCCTCAACATCTTTTTAGCGTTTTCAAAAGTTCCTCCCCCCCCCCCCCCACCCNAAATAAAAATAAATTAAAAATTGTATAAACCCTAAGTAGCTATTTTCGAAACGACTCTAAAGGATAGCCTGCAGCAGATAATTACCTAGCTACCATCAGATGAGAGCCATTAGAGATGAATGATAGAAATCACAAAGTGTCTCTTTCGTTAGCATAAAAACTGCGTTCAATAATTCGGGGTTAAAATCGTAAAGATCTGACCTTGAACACTCTAAGTCGCAATTTTCTGGCTTTCATCGCTTGTTTTCGATCAGAAACTTTTCACACACCATTTTCGTTCCACATTTCATTTATCTCAATGCATTAAAATGATTATAGAAATAGAAACAACAATATCTATGCAAAGTAACAATCTCGGCTAATAAATGTTCAATACATGACCAACAATAATAATCGGACGATTGAAACAACTCGGTGACAATTTGAAAAATTGAAAAAATTGTTGCATTAACGGTATCGGCAAAAATAAGAATCTGATTATGTACAATACAATATTGCAAACTATGCAAAACACTAGCTGCGATGTTCGCCTTAAATTTGGAAATTTTCAGGTCACTTCATTTGCAATTGCTGAAATTTTCCACTTACTTTAATGATCTCATCTCGGAAGTTTCTGCTTCACTTTGCTTACTGCATTTCACAACACATTTGCTCAAACCGAAATTTTAGAGAAATTGGCGACTTCAGGAGTCGAAGCCTGATAGCTGAGTTCATTTCTATGTATCTGAACCGAATTTCTCAAGAGTTGACTCCTTTTTTCGCAAAGTCAAAGAAATGAGCCTGAGTTTAGGACCTCTCCGACTTTTGAGTGCCCCATTTTGCAAAGATCGATCATCGCTTATTAAGACCTAACGCGATATCAATCATAAATACACTTCCACGAAGGTAATAAAAGTGCCCAATATCTATAAATGATTAACAATAGTTGACTAGGATCATCATCAGTTCATAAAAATTACAAAAAAAAAAGAAAATCCTGTACAGCAAAAAAAAAAACAAAAAAAAAACAAACTCCCAACACCGCCACCGCTCCATTTGCCGTGTTGAACCTTCAATGACGAAAAAAAAAACCTTTTCCTCTGACAATCAAAAAAAAAAAAAATCCGAACTTTCCTAACAATTCAGAACACCTCGTAAGCTATTAGTTCCCACTTTGAAAAGTGTTCAAATGCCTTACTAACCAAAAAAAAATACTCTAATTTCTTAATTGAATTTTTATGTAATTTACAACTTTTTCAAATGAATTCCTCTCCACCAAAACTATGCATATTTCTATGACTATAACGAAGTTGATCATTTAAATGCTGCAGAATTAGCGTCGATACAATCAGTCAAGAGCAGTCTCCAATTCGCTTCTTCCTCTTTTTCTTCTCTTTTCGACCTTTCTTCTCTTGTTTTCCACTTGAAATGGCTAATTGGGCGGGTGCCAATGAAACGCCTGTTGCCGTCTTCCGCTGTAAACAATTCAACAAATCAATGATCTTTTAAGCATCAAAATCTATTGATTATCAAAACGGCCACAACTAATAAGTTGGTTATAAATCAATAATTGACCTCAATAGTACAAACATATTTTTAAGTTCATCTCAACACCTCCTCCCTCTGAACATCGATGAAAGTTTCCATTCATTACTTAAAAGCTCTCCTTCAAACTCGCTAATAAAAGCTTTCCCACCATGATAATACATAATCTGATATGAAATTTCAACTCTTCAAATTGTGCTCCTAACAAATCTGGCATAGCAAAAGCCTCTCGACTTTCCCATCACCTACGTCGGGAAATCTTCCTTCATATCTTATTCATTCCCCTTCACTTACCCACACTAAATTGCCTCTACCAACAATGTCATACCATTCACCAACTAACTGTTTCCCATCAATTGTGCAATATGCAGATTTGAGCTTTGTGCAGGAAATAATCGGAAATGAGTTTCCTGCTCACCTTTGCCCCCCCCCCCCCCACCCACCTCATGCTACTCAGATTTACAGTTCTTAGGTTAAAAAAATTCTATCGCAACATTAACCCAACATTGCTTTCAATTTTATGCACAATTTTCGAAATAGCTCAGTTTATTGTCGATGGCTTTCATAGAAATTCTCCATCAGAAAAGATAACGAGCGAACAACCTGTCAACTCCAATAAGTCATAATCAAATCTGCCAACAACTCTTAACCTTAATGACTCATTAGCGATGTGCTTCCATGAAAATAATCAACCAAACAAACATTAAACTGAGAATAATCACGGTAAGGAGGTGAAGCATCAATTTTACAATCGCAAAATTTTTCGCTTATGAGTTTGCTCCGTCGAATACGCTGGTCGAAGCAATCCACTTAAAACCTGTTTCCATACAAAAAGTGAATATGAATGCTGTGCGTTATGAATGCTAGTGTGATTCACAATTTCCATATAAGTATATTAATAAACAAACATTGAGGTACAACTACTGAACTTTCAATTCCCACTGACAATACTACAGTCCCCNGAAGCATCCAACACCGCATTGGCAAACCTTTGGCAATATGAAGCACACGGACAGAAGTCCGAAATTAACGTTCTTCAATTCAGCCGCTGATCATTCAACAATGTGAAATGGTGCTTTCTCTTTCAAAGAATAACTACAACTATCAATTCCAATCTCTGAGTTTCCGATAAATCGAAGTCGAAAACAATTATGAACGGATGCAGTCACTTCGTTTGACCAAAATCATAACGCATCCTTTGTGTCGCTTGTATAAACAGTGTGTAAATTATACAAGCTAGGATAACAAGTATTGAGAGACGGAAAATCGGCTTTCTAGAGGCAAAAAAAGCTTAGAAAATAAAAAAAAAAGAAAAAAAAAAGAAAAACCTTTCCCGAAACCTGAATGGGAAAACTAGAATTAATAATTGCCTTCCAAAAAAACCTCAAATTTCTATCATCCAACTTCCAAATAAAACTATTTCCAACGCATTCAGCATCATTTCATTCCTCACAAATAAACGCATTTCATCTCAAAATCCCCATTATGCCAATTGCCACCTTAGATAAAACATTCGTACCGAAGAAATCCTTTCAACCGGAAGAAGTTCAGACAACGCAATTAAGTTGATTGGTTCTGTCTGCTCATCTGCACGCAATCCAACCGCTCCAACAGTACGAAAATTGAGTATCTTTGATAGCGTTGTGTCGAGACCCTTGAGGGCATAAACACGCACTTTGCTACAGCTAAATTACTTCCGGTTAGAAACATTGCAATTCCTCACGTCACATGAGGACCCACAAATATGCAAAAGATAACAATGTAGTGCTCCACATAATGTGCTATCATGAAGCTTCCTAGATGCGCAGCATAATATCCGAGCTAAATTGCAGGTTCCACGAAGTAAATACAAAGTTCGAACAACCTAAAAAGCCCAAAAAGAAGAAGAACTCATAATCTGAAGACAGCTGTCATTAATCAAATATGTAGGGGATTCGCTTAGTGCTAGTCATATAATAGCCCCGTATTTAACTTTTCACTTTGAGGAGACAAATTCCCACCATTCCTCATCTCGGAGAGGATTCCCAATAACTGGGTTCAATAGCACTACGAACAGGAAGCGTTTATAATCCCCTCACCACTGACTGAAATTTCTCCACATAACCTTTCATGGCATCATACCAACAACCATTCCGGAAGTTGTGTGATGACCTCTGAATTGTTTAATTCCGAACCTTCAAATTGTAACTGCATTTCTCTTGAAGAAAAAACAGTCCTTTATTTTCAAGCAAAAGAAATAATAAGTCAAGCTATCCGGTCTCTATAATTGCCACATCACGAAAACGTCGAATATCCAGCAGGAAAGAAACTTGCCTGAGTGCATAGAGTGCAAGAGCGCTTCCTACTGCCGATGGCTTCAAAACTTCTGCATCCAGAAATGCCATCGAAATCGTCGAATTCTGCATAGCCCTTAGTACTGATCGCATACCGATCGTGGCTTTCGGGATCTGTTTAATTAGCAGCTGAACGAATGCAGTGTTCTTATAATGAGATGACTCTGTCCCAATAAAGCTCTCAATGAATTCGCACATAAAGCGCAACTCTCTATTTTCCAGGTGAGATCTATTTTCCAGGTGAAAACTTGTTAAGGTGATTACCTTAACAAGTTTCAGACTAGATGATTCACTGCCAAATGGTACTCGATCAGCCTATCAACGCTGTAAGCTAATGAAGTATCGCAAACGCACATCTAGAAAGCAATGTCCGGCCCTCAAAATGCTGGATTTCTTCGTAGTGTTGCCGAATAGGAGCACTACTAATGTTCGATCCCTAGCTCCTCTCCTCCCTCCCTCCCTCCCCCCAAACCTCTTTCCTTCCTCTGCTTTCGGTGAACAATAGCATTGGAAGCATAGGTAAGAAAGACCGCTGAAGGAGGTAGGTCTTTCTGCTTGTTTCGACCACCTCGAACGCTTTAACTTTGTCTTGCTGTCTTCAGCTTGAAGTTTCTCGATTCAGATCAACCGCTACGACGTTTGCTTGAAAAATCGAGTAGAACATCCCACTCTCATTCAGTACGTTGCCAACAACTATAAGATCGACTTCACGAGGAAATATGCTCGCAGTCTGCGTGCCCCTCATGTTAAAGATTACATGCAACAACAATCTAATTATTACTTATCCTCCCAAAACGCCTAGATTTTTGTAAAATAAGCTTCTAACCATTTTCTACCTGCACCCAGGACCAATGTGCCGCTATTTCAAAATTTCTGTTTTATTCGAAAAATTGCGCAAAATTTTGAAGGCGAAGACATCTACGAAAAGTGTAGCTGAATTATCGACGATGTGTCAATTGGCATAGAACACCCGACATTCTTTTATTGAATCGTAAATGTTCAAATCTAACGTCGTAAGCATGCAGCCAACTTACGGCTATCTGACCGAAGCTTCCTCTCTCTCTCTCTCTCTCTCTCTCTCTCAAAAAAAAAAGATAATCAGATTGTTAGTGCATGCAGCTCTTGACACAAATTGCATATAAATGACTCAATTTACGTCGCCATGTAGTTAAACGTCAAATGATTTTTTCTGAATGAGTGGGAAGGACGCTAAAAGAAACGAACTTCCCTCATTCAGTTTTTCCAGCGAAATTAGCCGAAAATTTTTCGATGCATTTAAATGATGTATAAAACTTCGACTTGATTTAATCACTAACTTATCAACGATAGATTTAATCACTAACTTATCAACAACTTGAGAGGGGTTTAGAAATCGACTCGTAAATGGATCTGAGAAAAAAGTCACCTCTCTCACGAGCATGGAAGAGGTGACTCCGTTGTACTTTCAACTGTCGCTTACGATCATGCCTTAAATATGGCGAAAAGCAAATTTTCTTCATTGATGACTTAGCCGTGTTCAGTTCCGATCAAAGAAATCACTAATCACGAATTTTTCCACCTAAGAGTTCCACATATTCAGAATGCATTCAACCAGGACCAGGATGTATAATCGGTCTATGATGACGTTTGGCCATAAGCTATTGTAATCAAAGAAATTGCAAAAAAAAATTTTTTTTTTACACTGAAAATTCTCAAACGGGGATTAAACGTTGTAAAAAATATACGCAATGAAGTACCCTTTTTTGGTCATTAGGATGATCCTCTTCGTTTGTGATTGCAATCGTTTCCTTAGAAGATTCATCGACTGAAAAAAAAAATGGAAAAAAAATTCTTCTGTTAACTATCGCATCATTAACGGATAATGTGTATTTATTCCGAACTCGCCTTCGCAAACGTTTCAGTCTGCTTTAAAAAAAAAAAAAAAAAAATATTTTCTAAGAAAAATTGCCGGAAGAACGTAGATCAAGGTTATGAAAATTGTTGAAATCTTCTGTTTCAGCCTGGAATCGGTCCAGACGAGACAAAATTTTAACTAGTTATAAGATATGAGCCTAGAATGCTTAAAAACAAGTCTTGTCTAAAAGTCAGTAACATCTATGAATGGAACAACAAATCAACTGCCGCAGATGTCTATTCCTATGTACATTCAGCGATGTTGTATATGCATAACCTACTGCCATCTTCTTAGCTTATAAAAATAACAACTTATTTCTTATCCCTCTTGTTCGCATAATTCATATTCATCTACTATCGTACCTTATCCTAAGATCTACGTAAATCATTCCTCACATGATGAAAGCCTTCAAAAATTGTTTCCAATGAAAGCTTCCTTTATTAAAATGAAGAGGAAAATGCAATTGTGGGCAACAATTTTCAAGGTAATCTGTGGAAAAAAAAGAGGTGCAGTTAATGCTAGGAAAGATGTGCGTGACATTGCCAGGTATTGTGGAAAAAAGAATTAACTATGAGGGCATTTATGTTTAAAGCTATGCATGAGGTATGAAATTACTGCTGCAAATTTTGTTATTTTTATTATTATTATTATTTTTTTTACAACGACTGGCAAAAAACTTCAATCATATTCTGTGACATAAAACAGCAGTTCTAGCGATTGCAAATATTATATATCGCATTCGTCAAGATCATTTTATATTTAATGATCGGGTAGAGCTATACACCTTTCGCCTATTTCTGAAGATGCTCGCTCATCGAAACGTTCACGCTTTTATGCTTCATCATCTCAGCAATACCAACAAATGCCTCAGGCAATATGCTTAGTCACCTGAAGTCACAACGTTGACCACTTTTCTTGGACGACTCTTCGGATTCCACGTGAATTGTCTCTTCTTTCGTACACAACCGATACTTCGAAGAAAATTGGCCAATTTATCGACAATACGGCTCGATACTTCCTCTGAAGGAATATGCCAGTGAAAATTGAGGCCACATTTTAAATATGGTCTTCCCATCTAGAAATAGAGTTGGATATCGTTGAGAGATAACACTGCAAAAACAACCACCACTTCGCATCTGTAGTAAATTTCTATTCGGAAGGCAAATTGCTGATAGCCGTTTATAATTATTTAACGAAATTATGTATGATAAGGAAATGAAATGGACCCC
>JAARMF010001762.1:0-16663 GCA_022844705.1 Toxascaris leonina
CGTAAATTGGGAGGCCACCATGAGGCTGGAAATTCTCTTCAATCCATGAACGATTGTAATACGAAGAGACGTAATAGTGGCCGGGATCAGGTAATACCGTTACAATTGTGAGCCGCTTGCCACGCAGAAGCCTCGCCGAACTGAAGGATCAGTAGTACATGATTAGCTTAGGTAATTGAAATTGTCGACGAAAAGTTGAAATAAAACAACGTATTTGCTCTTACAAGCTCTCCTGTCAACCATCGCTGAAGACGGAAGTGATCGTTCTGCGTAAAGCTTTTCTCCTCTTTCTTTCAAAAAGAGTCTCCTTCCACGAAGTTTCATTTGCTGATGCGTGAAGTAATAACGCCGATAAGTCATAAAGGCGCAAAAGTCCGCTCTTGTCCCAGAGCTAAACAATACTTTTTGACGCCGAATTAATTAAATATCTCGCAAACTTTCGAGGACTGAAAAACTCAAAATTGAATAGAACACTGGCAACGCCCGTAAAGTGTGCGTTCACATGTTATGAAGTTGCTTATATTAAAAGTTGCTTAAAATCCATATGACCATGTGATCTGGCTTCTACTGATGCGCTTTCAGAATTGCGGTCACAATTCAGCACTCGGTCCAACCGCTCGAGATAGGCAAGGCTTTTGGAAATCATTTTCAACTAACTGTTGTGAACTTTCTACACTACAAACGAGTTCACAATCACCCCCCCCCCTCCCCACCCTCTCATGTCGTGTCATAACTAAGAGGTGTGTTCGCAAGGTGCAAACAACTTCTCACGTGTGATCACAATTGGACAGAAAAAAATATACGAGAAAGATGTGATCGGAAAATAGCGAAACTAAAGAAAATTTGTCTTTCCCGACGACCCCTCCACGCTTTGGGTGCAACTGAATTCGGCATCTAGATACTGAAACAAAGCATCTTCATCTATTTTCCGCACGCTCGACATCACTTATATATGTTAATACAACAGTGGATATAAACAACTTTGCTAATTAAGACCACACACTGACTTGTCTTGAACAACGCACATATTGAGGTTTGGGCGCAAAATTTAACTTGGTTGGGAAATGAGCCTTTTGGAAGGTGAATAAAATAGTTGCAGCACATTTTCAGGGCCAAAAGATTCAGAAATTAGACATGGAGATGACAGTCATATTGTCCAAGCTTGAGCATACCCAAAGCAGCATCACAGCGGTAGAATCGAAGACTGGTAGATGGCAGTTTTTGTTCTTGTGATAAACTGATGCTATGCGGCTGCCATCATATATATGCTAACACAAGATGCTAATACATCATGGAGATGCAACATTTAGAATCTGGCAAGAACGGAAGCAATTCGGAAATCACTTCGAAAAGTAGAAGAAAATGCCCAGAGCTAATCCAATGATGGTTCATTTGACTAGACTTCGACGGAAATTAAATGATACAATGGGTTTTCGAGAAACAATCCTCAAAAGTTTAAACGCTATTATGGTTATTGATGACACTTGTAAGTAGCTTGAAGCATTTAGTTTAAATGACTAATCTAGTCACTTTGTATGAAAATGCTAAATAGCATTCAGGTGCGTCATTTAACCGATCATCGCAGTAACAGGCAATTATAAAACGGAAGAATCGAACACTCGAGCTCGCTATGCCGTATCCGTTCAACAGCTCACGTGCATGAGAAAGAGACGGAGAGAGACTGTGTGCGCTTCTGGCGAGCGCGACACGGCCGGTTATTTCAGTGAAAAAAGTGTAATAAATTCAATGTGCGAAGTTAGTAGAGTGACTGTGAGCATATTCGAAGCAGGATTAAATCTATTAAAGTCATTCATAACCTGAGAGAAAGACAAGGACTTGTATATAACGTCACATTTTTATATAACGTGTAATTGACATAAATTGAGCGGACACCAGTAATCCTTTAGAACATTAGAAACTATCATTCGGCCGTTTAGGTCATGAATTAGTCGGAGTGGATTCTATAGCTGTTCATAAAGGCGATCATGCCTAAGAAACTAGGCTAAAATGCTGCAAAGGAACTAGGGCTTAGCGCTGCAAGAGATAGATACCACATCATCTTAACGGCTACCGCACTTTCCTTCAACTTCATTACCTCCCTGTGCACTGCGTAGGAGTGAGCCTGATAACTACGCGTCGAATAAATAGCGACATCTGACTCGATAGGCTTTACCTCTACGTGGGTTACAAGTTGCGAAGTAGTTGCAATATCTGCCTTCAAAACTACATCTGGCTGTGTAATATGCAATATGTGGGAAGGATTTTTGCACTTGTGCTGTGGTCAGCGTGCCTTCCTTTCTTTGATTCCTGCCGTAATTGCTAATTTCACGTTTGAAATACTTTCTGCTGCCCAAGGTGTTATTTGTTGTGACCTGTTACCCTTCATTCAGTGAACTTCCATTTTCCATTAAATTGTTCATTACTCATCCATAATTATAAGAATTTGATGTTACATAAAACTTCTAGTTCTTGTCTCAGGTTATGAATGATTCTGATAGAGCGTTTAATGCTTCTTCGAATGTGCACGCTCACTCTTCAGATTTCGCGTCTCTATGATACTTAATTGAATTTGTCCTGGCATTTTTTTCATCGAATTAACGACAGGCTCGGCAACGTCGCACGTCAGAGACGTGTGTGGTCCCTCTCCGTCTCTTGTGGCTAAGAGCTGCTGCCCCCTCCTACCCAGCAGATAGGGCTGTACTATAGTTCCTGCTGCACATTGAGCGTCCACGGGCGACCTACGGATTCTTCATAGCATAGTAGAGCAGTCGTAATTTTGGATACCTGCGAGTTGCAGCGAGGTGAAGGCAGACCATCAGGTTCACTCCAGCGCTAGTACCACCGCTAATACCAAGCCGTTTGAGCACCAACATCGCGGCAGTCGATGCAAGATCAGGCACTTTGATTGCCCGATCAACCACTGTAGATAGTAGGCTGAAAGGAAACGCAGTAGCAAATTTAATAAGTGGACCCATCATTTTCCATAACCATCCACGATTCCCTCTCTCCCAATCAGGGAAGAAGGTTGGTTGCATACACCACGACTTCATTTTAAAGGTGACGACGGTACCGACTTGGATGAATTGAAGGAAAAGGAAGACAAAAGATGAAGGAAGAGAAGAAATTCAGCTAAGGATTTCCGTCTGTCTAAGAGCTTTTCTATCTTCAACTCCCTGATTGGTTCGCAATCAAGTCCCCATATGCGGAATGGGTTAGCTAGGGCGAACTGTCTTGCCCCAAGCAGGTTTGTCATTCCCACTTTTGATATTAGGTGTGCGTAGAAAGAATTGAATGGAAACAGGGAGGTCAGATTGCAATTAGATTCATTAATTTCCAATAAACTTTGCAAAATTTCAGTGCGATCAGTGGATGCAATTCAAAAGTAGCGAGCGGAAGTGAACACCCGAAGTGACGACTGCATCGCCTCGAGCGAACATTCAAAGACCTTCTTTTACGTTCATCGTTCCTAAAAGCAATCAAACGGGCGATCTGTCGGACTAATATTGGGCAGATGCTCAAATTACTCAGCAGTGAAGTTTGTTCCAATCATCTTACCAAATGACAATTACTGTCAATATATGCAGAACAGCGTTTCTAATTCATCCAGAATGCGAATGATCTAAAAGATGCTAATAAATTTGCTTCCTCAGTTCTAGTCGTTCTTTTCATGAAACAAGCATCGAGAAGCAGTCGGGCAAGGAACCGTAAATGACTGTATTCGATACCAAATTGACGAGGTGGGTTGGAGAGAGCATCGAAAAAATCAAACAGTCATACCGCAATTCCCTATAGGTGGAAAGAATCGCACTTTTAAGTTTCTCTTCGCCAGTTTCTTCAGGAAGTTTATGATAGGTCAACAATATAGAGAAAGGTTTTTTAATATGCGATGCACATGAATAGAATTTGGTAGTTTATCTGTGGTTTTGAAGGAAGATAATGGATCCCTATCCTACCTCTCTCTCGACTACCGCTTTATCCACGTTCGCGACCTTACATGCTTAAAACAGTTTTTAACGAAACAAACCTGGAACTGATTCCGTGCTTGACGGCCCCCATCGTACCATATCCAATGCCGGCCATTCCAGGACTCACCCACAGCGATTCTCCGCTTTCATTTTTGAAGCGTCCGTTCATTACATAATCATAGTAGACGGAGAATTGCGTATCACCTAGCACGATATCCGTCGGTAGGCCGTATTTCTTCGCATAGCGCCCCACCGAACTGATTGTGCCGCCTGCATATATTCACTGCTCGCGCTCAAAATTCTAGGTCATCTCAATTTCTACATCGCTTAGCTGCTGAAGTCAACACAAGCGATAGACATAAAACAATAACTGCTTGTACTTCCGCTGTTTTTTTACTATCCAGCTTATTCTCCGTCTCTTTCTGCCCATCCTAAAAAATTCGCCTTGAGGCAAAAAGCTGCTTATGTGAAATTGGCTAATCGCTTTCAAGCTAAGTATCCCCATTTTGCAGCAATCAGAGCTTGAGACTGCATTCCACAGGAAGTACTTGCAATGAATGATGGTATTCCTCTGGAATGAACCAAAGCAACACAAGTGCTAGAAAGCGTTATCGATTGTTGATGATTAGAGCACATTTTAAGACGACATGAAATTTCCTCCGCCTCACTCAAGATTTTGAGAGTCACAATGGTTTAAGCACTAAAGTTCAGCGCTTCTTTGCGATAGCTCAGAAGTGTCAAGCACAACCGGTCAGCTCTTTCTATAGCTACAGCTAACGGCTACAGCAGTAGCGAATCCGGTCTGCAAAGTGGTGCACAGCACCGCGCTCTGCTTTTTGACTACCACGTGCTCAGAAACCCACCAATGCAAATTACACTCTTTCAACTACAAGCACCACCTGCATGATGTCTAACTTCCCATCTATTGCAGTCGTACAACATACACCTTTGCTTGTTTGAATCACTTCATTAATACAGAAAGCCGCAAAGGTGGAAGTGATAGGCGCCCCTCTTTCACTTCACTCCCATAACTCGGCTTCCAGATGTGCAACCGAAAACATGTCTCAAATGAAAGTTCTCAAAAGACACCCCCCAGCAAAGCATGTAGTCTCCAATGAGGGGAGGGGGGAGGGAGGGAATACGAGCAAAAGAAGAAAGTTGGAAATGACAATAATAAAACAGCAGCTCTGCTCGTGCGATGCATGAAATTTTAAATTACGTTCCCTCCCCATATGAAAACCTCACAACCACAATTTTCATATGCGAAATTTGATGAATATGGCTCAGCAATCGCAACCATTATTAACAGAGATAATGTAAACTGCTCACAATTTGCTTTCAGACTACCTATGGATTTAACTTTACTATTGTTGTACTATAGGTGAAGCTATTGCTTTTATACAACATAAATTTCCCATATTTTGATTTCACATTGATAAACGGCAGCTAACCTTGAAACAATTCCTAGATTGAATATGCTGAGATCGAACTGTGGATTTCAGTTGCCACGTGAGATCTTTCCGATGCCGTTGGACTGAGGCTCTAATACTCAGGGGAATTAAAGTTGATTGAACACTTCAGTTGTCAAGCATAGAGCTTTTCAGCACCACTTGGAACCCCTTTCCGAGTGACACGACAAAAGAAAATCAACGGACGCATCTGCATTAGCACACGATAGAGTTTTCAAGTTCATTTCTTTCGGTTACGAGCTTGTTCAGTAAAATTTGTAGGAAAAAACGAGACTACGCGGAATACTCCGTAATCTTCTACAATTTACTTATTAACTTCGCACCATCCAGACTATCAATTCAACCAAGTGAGTAAGCTACACAGGCATCCACGATTTCTATCAGCGGAACAGCACTGGCACAGCGCTCAAATACGTGAAGAGTTATTCACCTGTTCCAGCTGAGTGCACAAAATAATGAGGAGCTTTGACGACTTGCTCCGGATCCGTCTTCATTTGGGCGATAACTTCGTGCATTAAATTCATGCTCTCTAATGGAAAATCACCACCTGCAATAAACCGTCATTGAGAAACACGGTGCTAAGCAAAAGTGTGCTCGGTTGCAGTGAAATGATGAGCACATGAGAGGGAAAGGGGAACCTATATCACATTCACTAAGTCCAATGCATTAGGCAGTAGAAGTCTCTAAGAGGGTGCAGAACGACCGCATTCCATATGAAAGACGATATTCAAAACAGCACATCCCAATAAAAATTCTACTTGCTACAGCAAAGATATTTAAGCAGCACAGATTTCAAACCACCCTCTTTCGAAAACGATTCCGAAATAAAATATGACATACGAGCTGTTAAAAAATTCTGATGCGGTCCGTTTTCTAGCTACCAAACATGTTTTCCACAGTAAAAAGGACCGCTTTTGATATCCAGTGAGGCATAAAGGAACATCAGAATGCTTCATAACTTGGAATGCTTGATAAGTCTTTATTCACCATTGGGCTCATCCAAAAAATCCGTGTTTCTTAGCAGCCGGCGCAAAATTTTTTGTGCTGGAAACAAGCAAAACAGGTAAAATGGTGATGCGACTCGTTACACTACAGTATGATGGACAGCTAATATCAGGTAGTATAGCAAACGCGAAGGATCATAATTGAAGTATACGTGCCTGAGAGACGTGGGAGAGTGGGTAGTGGGCAGGAACACTGGATACTTAGATGACACACTCCATGTTTCAGTCTATGACCCCTGCACATGCTTTATCATACTTCGTTAAAATCATTGCATGCTAATGACAAAGCAGATATTCCCACAATTCACTTCATGGCTGTACCAAGGAAATGCCAACCCCTCATTCAATCCTGACATGTTCCGTATAAGTCTGCTCAATTCAATTTTAATATCCCGCGCCACCCATCCTTGCTCTTCATCTCGCTCTCCCTGCCCTCCTGTCTCCTCCCCTTTCCTTCCATACAACAATGCGAGAAAACCAATGAAAATGTTTGACCCTTTACTAATGTGTCAAATCCACAATACCGTAGCATAGCTAATTATCGATAGCAATAATTGATAATAGGGCCGATGAACGAATTATTTACTTTCGTGGAACTCCTCAGCCTTATCGGAGTTCGCAAACTGATTCATGAAGAATCCACCATTTCTATCGGCTTCTTGTTGTGCACGTATTAACCTCTTGCCAAGCGCTGTTTTTATCACTTCGCCACCATATGATTTTATATGTGCCACTTTTATGTCCTCAATAGTATCAGGCACCTGAAGACAAGATGTTCACTGTGCATCATAGATCACTTCATATTTGTTGCTCAACTTTGATTCACGCCTCCACTTCGTCTTCAGCTCTTAATAGGCGCCCATATTTACCTTCACCGATGCTATTCATTGACAATACTTCAAAAATGATGAACACTGAGTGGACGACCATTCAACTGCTGCTTTACAAAATACGCTAATTTTTCGACTCGCGGAGCGAGTATGTCAGCGAACGGTGGATTAATTCTTATTAAATACGCAAATCCAGTTGGTAAGGTAGCTAAAAAGTTCAACAGGCTGAACGTTTGTTTGCGTATCTCTCTCTCTATGAGTGTCTAAGGGGAAATCCGTGTGGTGGCGGTACCGGTCAAAATCACATATTTGATGGGGTTTGAAACGAGAATCTCTATGAAAGTCTCTGAACGCGAACCTCTATGTAAATTCACTGCTGCACCATACTAGAATTCATCATATGGCAATAGGTTAACTCATCATTATCATCCCGCATTTTATCAGTATTCCACGTACTATCACAAACGGCCATGAGGTCATTTTTGTACTTCAACGCTGTTAACGCCTTCCCACATTTTGCTTTAAAAACGTTCCATATCAAATTGTTTTTCATCTACATTTTAACACTACTTCCTCAAGATTCTTTTTATACGCCTTCTTTTCAATGGCATATCATGTTTCTTTCCGCAGGTGATCAGCTACGCTCAGATATTGCAACGATAAGTGGCGATCAACATTCCGTCTGCTTTTCCGTACCTTCCGTACGCAGTCACTTTGCTATATGCTCAATGATTCAAATAAACATTCCGATTGAACACTCGATATGAGCTAGGTGTTTGCCTCTCAATCCGCCCATTTGTGTGCTGATTTATCAAGCAGTCAATCTCAACTGCATTGCCAATGAATCTGCGCATTCAAGGAAACTTCGTCCAGCAACCTCTGACTTAACAGTTCAACGGGCAAAGACATCTGCGTATTTATTAAAATACCACTCAAGTGGCACTACAATTAATCGTAAATCACATTTGACGAGTTATCACCAGTTCAAAATGTTCACGAACATTATGAGCATTCATCTTTTTCCTCAATCCACTCATGCGCGAAAGAAGATCAAGCAAAGTTCACGCTGTGATGCGATTTAAACCTGGAGGGAGAAGGCGAAGGAGAGGGAAAGACAAGAAAATATGGAGACCACTGAAAACGAGCGAGCGAGCACCGACGGTTCATGTAATTCGTCAAAGACATCGATGGAGCGGAACAACGTCGAAAGGCTTTTTCCTTCCTTCACTTTCGCTTTCGTGCAAAACGAAAAAATCAGACGCACTTTTCGAAGGAAGTTGAAACACCTATGCAATCAGTGATTGCCCGGAGGTAATCTTCAACTGACCATGAGCTCAAGAAGATATTCTTCCACACTTCTTCTTTTAAAGTATATGACCATCTCGCTCCTCTCTCTCTTCCACTTAACCCTTCCTCTCTGCTTTCTTGTATTCTCCTTCCTCTTCTCAATCTGTCAACCTTTCCTCTCTCATCTCGCCATTGTCACAGACACATCCGTGTATTCGCCCAATGTTTAGTAAGGAGTGCTTAAGACAACCACAGAGCAGAGACATACGACTTTAACAAAGAAAGGAGCCGGCTCTTGATGATTACTAATGCTCCCATGCATATTGCATGCGGCTGTGTGCGTAAAAGACATGAAGAACCACCCAGCATAATATGCTGATCATTCCAGCAGAGGAAAACGCAACTGATGAAGGATAGGGGAGAGTTGAATCATCTTTGACAGGGTGGCGAGTACGCTAGTTGAGTGCTCGCACTTCTTCGCGATGAATAACTGAGGAATGTATTTTCCAAATTTTAGAAAACGAGATATGGAAATTCCAGAAAATTTCGCAGCTATAAGGTGCTCACAGTATCACTACACGAAACAGTATTAATTAAGTAGTCCACACATAATATCAGATATATAGAATTGAAGTGACATGTTTACATATATCCTCAAAAACCCTTCCAATGAAAAACGAAAGCGGCGGAGTTGAAAAAATTCCCATAAGGAAGTTTTGCAGGTGAAGGCTAGGGTTCAGAGCTGATCGAGCGAACCACCGTAGTACCCATACGTGCAGATGTACATTGTAATACATCTGAACGTTTAGTGCGATTTTTGAAGGGTGCGTATACGCAAAACTTTCATGAATGAAATACCTACGATGGCGATGAATTTGACTCCGATAAGTTTGCACATGTACGCTTCGCTGGCTGCTGTATTACCCGATGAAGCTTCATAGACGGTGGTGTTCTGAGTGATCTTGCCGTCTACCACCGCCCACATAACTAGAGCCCAAGAGTAGCGATGCTTTAGGCTGCCTGTCTTGGAGGCCGACTCGTTCTTGAACAGAATGTCCACATTACGATAACTGGGCAACTGAAAACACCATTGCTTACTGTGTCGCTCATTTATGGGCCACCCTTCTTGTCCATAATTGCCCCTCTCCTGATGTATATTCATCTTAGAAAGCCTCGACAGCGATGAATTTTGAGACTCACAAACGAGGAAATGCGGCACATAGGCTGAATGGTTACCAAAGCAGAAGCATAAGCCACCGTGTCAAAATAGTACCGCAATACACAAATGAGTTCCTCCTAATAATTCACTCTCTCTCCCGCTCAACCTCGCATCCACGCCTTCCCTTCCACTGAACAGGAACTCATCAAAAATTTAGAGGAGCTAGTAATTCCTGCGTTTTATTCGATACCACGTGAGAAGTATAAGAGGTGTTTCCTGTGTTTATGATCCTACTGAGCCTACATCTGCAGACATCCGCGCTTGCGCGTTCATGGACAGCTGCGAAAAATATATTAATAGAACAAAAAATATTACAATAAAATATAATATAAAGAATGAAACATGATAAAATTACGAAGAAAACATATTACAGGATCACAACGAGTTAGAAAGAAAGGTCGAGTAACGATCCTGCACCGTCTCGGGAAAAGACCGCCTTTGAGATTAGAGTTTATTAGGGTTATTAGAGACTAGAGTTGAGATTAGTTCGCGGCCACACATAGTTGGATAAAATATGACCAAGACCAAGACTTGAATCAGACTTCATCCATATTTTTGGATCTCACCCGGATTCACGCTGAACCTCACACTTTTTGAGAACTTATAAATTCAAGCTTGTAGATGTGCAATCACAATAATTGCACATATGAACGTTTTTGTATGCTGATCGGGCTAATTTTTTAATGAGCCGTGAAATGGCCTGACATTTTCTACCCTCTAAAAAATGCGCCGGCTAAATAACATTCAAGAAAATAAACCAAGTTTCAAACCAGAACATGTATAGAAGTGATTGCAAGAGCGAGGTTATTGGACGCTTTCCCTTCCAGTGAGCCCTTCAGGCCTCAGTGAGATGACCACGAATATGGAAAATCTGCGACAATCACTAGTAAGAAAAAAAGGTCTACGAAGTAATGAGGTGGAAGTGCTCATCGCTGGAAGACGATGAAAACACCGCTTCCCGTTAGGTACAAAAAGATACGAAAATATCTGTTATCTTGCAGAAGCTGGTCTGGTTCAATCAGCTCTTTTTAAGTCGTCCAGTTGATTTAACGATAAACGGTGCAAAACTACGCCGATAGATTGGGTCATGTTTCAATAAACTTTCACTACCGAATATGGAGTGTCCCAACTGGCCGACCAGCACTAATTTTAAAGATGATTAGCGGTAATGAAGCGCTTCAGGATGACAGTCGAAAATGTAAAATTTCTTGCAGATCTTCCATCAATAGTGGATTATCATGACACCGAAAACTCCTTCCCCTTATCATCGAATTGGGAAAATACCTTTTTTGGGAACCCGGCCTCACTGACAGAACTCCTTCTCACGTAATGTGATATCCGGCTCCTTGCCGATGCCAACAAACTCATGTCGCTAGATAGCGTTACACCTAATTCCCTCTTTCAATAAATCCCGCCTCAGAGTTGACAACGAACTTAAAACTTCATCCATGAAATCAAGAGGATGCAACGAGAATTATAAACAACAAACCCTATAATCGAACCACAAAACGGTGTTCAAGTAGACTAATAGTCTAGTGCATGACCTAAAATTAAGGATGTGAATTAATATGAAGAGAAAATGAGCTGACGCTTTGAAACAGTGCGGCTAGGGGGATAGCAAAAGTGGCTGCATTCAACATTTCACGCTGAGTTTCAGTTCCAAAATATTGCAGCAAAAATATTGTTCTGCGTGGTTCCAACTTTCGCGTTCTCCCGGTGTGGAATCTGCTTCTCGCCAACATCGTTAATGCACCCATCTACTCAACATTTTAACTGCGGCTGAGCCGTTTCGAATTACGCTTTGCCTCTCCTTTCATACATGTAATATAAATTCGCTCGGATTATTACTTGATGAACTTTTTCCTCTTCTTTGTTGTTCCGCTTATATACGTCTTGTATATTTTCCCGCTACGGGATGCTAAAATAAATAAATAAATGAGAGGCACCACGTGTGTTTCTGTCAATACAAGAGTCATAAAGATTGCACCTCCCACTCTTTTGCAATACCCGCGCCGTAAAAAATTTCCACGGCCGATCTTTCAAAATGAGGAATAAAAAAGGATGCGAATGTACACAGAAGGGGCTTAAGAGGTGTCACATTCACTATTAAGAAATCGCATACAACGACAATGCAATTTGAGACTGTTTTCCCCAGCAGCACCGAAATAATGACTATATTACAGAAGATTTTCACAGATAGACACATGGTTGAAACGCACTTATGGAAGCAAAAAAAGCCTCCAAATACAGGCACACAGACACACAAACAAGCACAGTAAGACCTCCGGTGATGAATCAACAGAAAAATGACCTCGTGAAGAAATAGTTAACTCTATTCTCAGCTTCAACCATAATTTTTGTGAGCTTTGCTGCACATTTGACGAAAAGATGCGTAGACTGGCTGTGCACTCATGCCGCGTCGAAAATCCCTGTTATTTTCGTGTGAGAGGAGCTTGAAGAAGAAAGAAGGTCCCGAAAGGCTGTAGCTATTGCTAAGTTTGACATACAACGCAATTGTTGTCTGTCGTAGGTAACAACTTATAAAATGAGGAAGCAATTGCAGCTGATTGAACCTACGGTTGCATCAAGGTCCTCGAAATGTAGAACACCGTTTGGGACTTTGACAATAAAGTGGCCAGCCAGTGAAGATGAAAGCTTGAGTAGAACAAGCAAAGGCCAGCGAATGTAGATAAAGGCTCGAGTAGACTAAGCAAAGGTCACAGAGTGTAGTTTGAAGGAGCAAAAACGTGGGTAACTTAATAAAATTCTAAGCTTATGTGTTACTCCTTAAACTCCTTAAATGGTGTTACCGGTGTTACTCCTTAAATGGGAAATGGATGAAAACGCGTGCTTTAAATGCGCGATGTTTCACTCGTGAAGCTATGGCACATGAAAACACATTTCGTAGCCCAACCAGCTCAAATCTCTCCAATACTCAACTGACCACTAAGTCAATGTTTTGACTGCCACCAGCTTATTGCTTACGAATTTTGCGGTGATAGTAGAAGCGTTCAAGACTCGTTTTAGCTCGAGGCAAACTTTTTATGTCAAATCCTTTTGCCATACGTGCCATATGTCGTATAATTGGAATAAGCGAAGCAAATTGGTTGATTCTTAACGCAGTCTTCACTCATATCGATTGAAAAACGATTCGCTCTGATTGCGACGACATTAGCAGATCGATTTCATGCCCCATTTGGAAATGAGACGATTTCTTACAATGAGTTTAAACATCGGTGTCCGGCCCATCCGTTGTCTCTCTTCCCATAATCGTGTAATCGCCTGATAACGCCACGCATCTGAATCTAAAAATATCTTTCATCACTTCAAAAGCACAGACCACACTAATTCCACCCCACATGGCGGCTTCCATCCATTCCTCCACTTCACAATGCGTCTTATCAAAGAACTGATCTGTAAACCATATCATAAATGTATAAATCTTCATAGCCCATTAGAGCACATAAATATTAGTCATTCATTTTCTCGATTTTCTAAAGCGATGAGCATTTATCGTTGGAGCTGTTGCGGACTCTAAAGACTCTAAACGGAGCTAAGACTCTAAACGAAAACAAGAACAGATGACAAACAGAGAAACAGATCAAATCTCACCTTACATAAGCTGGATTCCATCTGAAAAACTTCCTTATTCTCCTTTTACCGTCCCTTGAGCAAAGTGTACACCGGACAAAAAAAGCAATCCAAATGGAATCAAAAATTCCATTCTATAGATTAACCTCCAGTGCATCCATAACGAACGTAATGATGTATGCGCAATGAACAATGGAAAAGCATCGTTTTCAAAAGGAGGGAATTAAAGCAATAAAACAAGAACAACAAGCTAGGACAAAGCTTTGCCTCATAATGCACAGTTTGTGCGGCAATTTGCTTGTACTTTTCGATATTGCGTCGCTCTCGCCATGAATATCAGTGCGTCAATGAATATATGCATCAGATTTACATTCCACTATGGTTACATATTTATGAGATATAGAATAGAAGTTTTTGCAAGTATTACGATTGTGAATGCCACAGGTATTCTTCTCGCTCTTTATGAGTTTCGTTGCTTGAGCACAACATCCACTAGTAGATGCCAATAGTTGAAATTCCTGATCTCGACAAAGTTTTTCTTTTCGAAGTAGCGGATGCAATGAATCATATGGCCTACCACTGACGCTTCACAATATACAGACTACAACAGATAACGGAAAATATACACACATGTTTTATATATATGTGTATATATATTTATACATGTATATTTCAGTTATATATATATATATATATATATATATATAGTATAAAATATATACATATATGTTATATATGTGTATGTTATATAAATTTGTTTATTTATTTATTTATTTACATTTATGTTCACATTTACGTTCATATTTAAATTTACATTTACATTTATGTTTGTATTCATATTTATATTCATATTTACACTTATTCGTTTTTCGCAAATTTTCTCGCTTGAATGAGTGAAAAACTAAACGTGATAATTCTTGCTCATAAAGCTAATTAAATAGAGCTTCCTTTTAAATTTCAGAAGTGTTCATGTATGTTCATATCGAACATATGAATACGAATTGGAAAGACATTGGAAGGAATGAAGTTGATTCGTCGATTGAATACGTCAACGTATGCTTAGTGGTTCGTTGAGAATCCTGTTTTCGCATCATTTTTGGAGAAGAGCAATTTATTGCTTCCATATTTTACACTCGCTGCGAAGAGCTAATAAATCGTATTGACGCCTTCTCATACGACACAAATGTTACTTACTGTTTGATCACTCAGCAATTCCCATCATCTTTTGTATCAATCGAATTTTCAAAATGAGCGCAATTACAACATCAATGCGTCAAAATATGTGATTATTTTCATGAAAGAATTACTGCCGAGAAAAAGTATTTGAATCATCGACGATGATAATGATTCAGACAGATACTTTGGATAATTGCTAATGTTTTTTGCCATTCCAGCATTTGCTTTCTCGCGGTGTTATGACTGTGCTGCTACGTTTTTATGGAACACATAGTACAAGCCATTTATTAAAGAAGGTGAGCGATTGCGAAATTCAGCGACATTTAACGCCATATGAAACCATATAGTCCGTGGTTAAACGTTTTAGAACTTTAATTTTGTTTAAGGTAATGGATTTCGTGACACACTGTCATATGGGTTCCCAACGATAGGGAATAACTGGTATTTTTGATGTACAACAAGGAAATCGTTTCTCGAATACGATCTTAAAAAGGTGGGCGAAAAGAGTGAAAGCTGGAAATGGGCGAATGCAGGGAAGAAATAAGAAAGAGGGGATGGACAATGGATGGGGAGGAGGAACACTCGTCATTGCGGTTTTGTTCAAGATTTCCGGCATATAGCTTTTTATGATCAAAGCATCTAATATATTCAAGGGCTCTCTTCTTCGAGTTATTTCGCAAATGTCGAGCAGTTGATTTGTTTGATCATTTGTTACTCACATATAAACATGTAAGAAACTCTCATAAAGTATGACTGATTAGCATTTCTATCAAATTCCAGCATCACACTAATTACACTGATCACATCACACAAATTATCTTTCTGATAGTAGGAAAATATTGACATACAGCTGCAGTTGTTCTTGGTCTTTTAAATGGTAACAATTCTGTCAACAACGATATATTACTCTCTCGTAAACTTACATAAAGCACATATAAAACTCTGAATCTTTCACTATGCCTGAAGGTGACAGGTGTAGTAATACATTTAAGAAATTCATTGTCACATAAACTGAAACGCTCCAACATATAAGTGTGCTCTTGACATATTCCTCGCAATGAGAGCTGAATGACGTTCTAAACGAACAAGCGGGAATGTATTCCAAAGAATACGACATGATGTGAGTTTCTTGCAATATTGTGGAAAGGATGGCATAATATGGATTTTTGCAACTACATCAAGTGAACGAGCGGTGAAGTGGATGTTGAAGGAACCGTGAAACAGTAATTCATATGCTTCTTCCGGCAGTGGTAAGAATCGTCGCTTCGAGTTTTAGCTTCGAACCACACTTAACCGACCGGTTGTAGAATTAAGTCGGCCTTGAAATTTTATCGTGTTCACCTTAGCTGTCATGATTTGCGTGTTAAAATAAGCAAGCTGATAGGCATACGTAAATAAGTAAGTGCAAACGGACGTCACCGTAGTACCCCTCTGCAAAAAAGCATCAAAATGCACGAAAATAAACGATGATGAAACGAACTCTTGCGTTGATCTAGTGGAGCTTGTGACAGCGACAAATACGGAGACGATCCGACCAGCTCTGCCAAGATGACAAATACAAACGCACTAAGCATCCCTGAAATAATGATACTACGATCTGGAGAACGACCAGCAGAAAAAAGTCTCCCAGGCATGGACGCCACCAGACGACTGTCCCTAATCGTCGGTGACGCTTGACTGCGTCTGCTAACGATTGCACGACGATCGTTTCGCACACCACACCCACCCAAATAGTTGTGCTCTTATGTGCTTCTCAATAAGATACTTCAGCAACCGCCAGCTCATTTAACAGCCACACACTCCCACTTGGCAACACTCAACAACCAAGAGCACACATTTCACAAAAACAAACAATGTTCGCACACGTGAAACCTTAAACCGCTTCAATTTCCTCGACTGTTCAACGACGAGCGGGCAGATGCTATCTGCGAAGGACAGCAAAATAGAAGCAGTGGTGATGCGAATGCAAATCAGACGTGCCTATTATTTAGCTCCTTCAATTGGAATAAAACCACAAAGATGATATTGATTGAGATTTAAGAACATGAAATATCTTACAACCGGATGAAGAATCTGTTGGGAGGGAAGGAGTGGGAAGCCGGCGGGTGGGGGGGGGGGGGGG
>JAARMF010001762.1:16934-28584 GCA_022844705.1 Toxascaris leonina
GGGAGGGTTGAGAGAGAAGTTATTTTCCTCCAAAATTTTATGGAGGGGGTATTTGCTGAAAGAGGGATATGGTGCTGTTCGAGATAGTACAGTATGTAAACCAGTCACAACAACAATGATGCCATCCGCACTAACTCCCTCACAAACAAAGCATATGATAGCTCGCCGATGAAACTCAATGATTATTGTTATACGGCTGCAAATGGTGACAGGCTCACTCAAAGTCTGCCGCGTTCTCGATGTACGTCCCTCTTCAGGAATTGGACGTCTTAAAGCTTCCGGCAGCCCTCTATCCGTTTGTGCCCTATATTTATGTCTAACCATCTTTCACAACTCATGACGAGATTCGACTGTTTTTAACATCGCTGTATTAACGTTTTATCTCATGTAGCACACGAATTGTTATCAACCATTTAATATAACCACATTACGTCTGTCTGTTCGTCTGTCCATTTATGCATGCGTATTCTGAGATAGCAGAATCCAACGGGTCGAGTTGGTCTTAACTGTCTTGTCAACCCGATTTGCATACTGAATAATGCTTTACTTCGCAACTCTTTGATTTTTCGCTAGACCAGCACATAAATTCGCACATCCGGAAGGATGCCAATCGAATGAGAAGTTCGGTTTACCGACGAAACAAAGCAGTGTGGCATTGGTAAGAATGAAAGTCGATTAATCAAAAGTATAAAAACGATATACATCAGGTCAGCTCCGCATCGCTATAGAAGAACATAAATGAAATTGGACCAAATTGTACGGGAAGCTTCACTAGGGAAAGATGGAACATTAAAAAAGCTTACAGTCAACTAATCCAGACGGAGTTAGAAGAGCCCCAGAACAATGAATGCTTTTGTCTCATCCGAAAAAACATCTCGAAAACATATTTCAGGAGGGACTAATTCTACTCATATTCATAAAAGCGAGATGTGACATTTGAAATTCGCTGTTCCATTGCGATCACAAAACGCGTTAGCAATTTTATAGACAAAAAGTTTGTTATAGTTCATACAGTTCTATCTAATCCCTTTGCTTCAGTCCATTCATTTCAATGGACAATATGCGGCATCACTTTTACCGCGACAAGTTTCGACACGTGTTTAGAACAGTTCTTGCCTCATATCTTGTTCTTACGCTTGTTGTTTTCTTAGCCAGCATTCACTTAATTGGGGCATTCTTAACAGTTTCAAGCATGAGCCAATTCGCGTCCGCAGGCGTCAAAATGGAGTACATCTTACGCGTAGGTACAGGATATCTCTTCATATATTATAATATGCATATATAACACCACAATGCAGCATGGATGCAATAAAAGCGCAGCAGATAGAACGTAGATATAATTAAGAGCATATTTTAACATCGACTGATACTTTGTTGGGTGCTTGAGACGTGGCTATAAAGACGCGGACTAGTATTTATGATGTGACTTATATCGAAATATGAACGAAAGCTTCAGTATGAAGCTATGCGCAAGATGAGTAATGTCACATTTTTGAAATTTTTGTCAAATCCCATTCCTAGTAGCGTTTATATCGATGAAAATTTTATGATGAAATGAACAAAAATATGACGCTAAAATCAATATGGCAAAATCGTACGTGAAATTCCTAGAGAAAAATTTCCACTAAGCAAACAAACCAACAACCTCCAGATGCACATTCGACTGCAAACGAATTGCATTACCATTGCACTTTATGAGGTCTAAAGTCTCATCAATCATTTTTTCTGCTTAAGTATGAATTTCCATCGAAGCACTACAAAGTGACATGGGGCACATTGAACGTCAACACAATACCAACACTAAATTGTTTATTGAACACTAAACACTTCAATCAGCGTGCGTTATGAATGCGAACACTGTTGTGTTAGTTTGTGGAAACAATCAATGAGCAGGAGAAATGAAAAAACAACACTTTAAAATCATTAAGGATACTTTGGTCTCTTGGCATTTTTGACTGGATGGAAATAAAAGAAGCTATGCAGTGAAGAAAGCAGAATGGGAAACTAACTAAATATCACGCATTAAGGGATAAAATTCATAGGTATATAGTGGGAGAAAATTCATATATTGGGTCCGCAGGTAAAAATTAATAAATTACTGCATCCAAGCTCACGAAAACCTCATGAAAACTACGATCAAAGATGTCAAAAATACCCGACAGATGAGAAAATACCCAGCTTGTTCCATATCTGTACTCCCTCATATTCCCTCATTTCTTATTTCCAAAAAGCGCCTAAAAATTTGGCGCTCTCAGCACCGTGAATGCCACACGGTTTCCCTATGTTTACATCAAGCTGAACATTACATTACTCTCCTCTCACGTTACTCTGTTGATTCACTGTGTTCAGGTGTTAAACAACCACCGCTCCATCCAAACTGTGAAGTGGAACTTGATTAATCATCTCGAAAGCTCAATGAGAAGAAATAGTTTGCGTTTGCTCTATCCTTTTGTTCTTTCCCAACTTTTTGCAATGTTGGTGAGAAAACTTTGCAAATGGATAGCCGTAAAATTTACTATTTGTTCAGAATATCTCACCTTCAGCGAATTTCTAATCAGCTGCACAAGTAATAAAAAAGAAACTCCTCCATTTGATGAAAAAGTTTTTGCAGGAAGCAACTTTCAGCTTTTATACTAATCGAAGTCTATTCTCTATATGGATATAAGTCTTCAGTGGCGGTTGTTCATGAATGACAACCTTGATGATGGTGGAGTGAATAGCACCTGAATTAGTTGGCAAGCGTAAAGTCAGATGCAGTTTATTTAGTCCACTGCCTCAGAGGTCTCTGTCGAAAAGAAAAAGCCTGACGACAAAAGACATCTTCTTATGATCATCTGCAAATTTTACTCGCAAAAACACGATATGACAGCATCACGTCTGCGCGTATGTACGCGTGCCTGTCTGTGCGTCGGTCTGTCAGACGGTTTCAGCCTTAGAACAACTGAAGCTACAGCCATGAAATGTGGTAAGCGTAATGGACAACACAGGAGCCCAAAATTCCAGATCGATTTGAAGAAAGTCCTAAAATATTTTAGGATGAAAAACTTTTCTGCCTTTCCACTTTTCTGCCCTAATTCACATATCCTGGATTGCAAAAAAAAAAAAAAAAAAAAAAAAAAACGAATGTTCTACGGAAGATTTGTCACATATACGTTAATTGTTCGTAACTTATGTAAGCGGTTGACGAGGCGAATAGGAAATACACGTATTCATTTCAGCGACTCCTCTTGCATTTGTTTGCCGAGCATTGGTGAAAACTCGTTTTCATATCAGCTTCCTATGGCATTAATGAAGAATCTGAAGCAGCATGATCATGTGACAAAATAAATGGCGACCACTATATTGTTCCGTAGACCAGACGTAAGTGGCCCCATCTACTGCATGTAACCCGGAATTCAAACAGGGACCGCGACTGCTCTTTTGAAAAAAAGACAGCGGACTGCGTAATCGCAAGGGAGGAGGGGATGAGATGGAGGAGGATGGATTATGAGAGAAAAGATGAGAAAGGAAGTGCTATCGGAATAGTCGTGCGCTGTAAAAGGTAACACAGAGGCTGTACCACAGACACTGAACAGAAGTGACAGTCTCGAGATACCATAGGTCATTTTTATAATTTCTTCTTTCATAAACGCGCCGATGTAATATGAAAAAGAAGATGGAAGCAAAGTGTGCAAAACGATTTGCCACAGAGTGCGTGACCATCGTTTCATAGTTGTGCGTTCACAACGTTTTCCATTTTTTGGGGGAAAAAAATATTGATAAATGATTTTTGCAAAGATCGCTTCTAAACAGAAATTTCATATATTACTTTCGTGGCTGAAAAAAAGAAAAAGATTCTAAAAACGCCAATCATCTTTTAAAATATCCAAGCAAAAAATATCGTCTACGGGAAGGAAGATTCAATATTTCCATCATTACTTTTTGTCTCTGTTTCGTCAGGCCACTCACTCCTCTTCTAGACGCTACTCTAATGTTGACACACGAAAAATTCATCAAAAATTCGTCAAGAAATGTAAATTCGAAGGAAATTAAATGCGCTTAGCATGGCCATCTTTCTGCTCGGTTTTTTCCATATTTGTTATTTGCATAAGCGCAGGCAATAAATGAAAGCAACAAGTTATTGAAAGAATAGTGAACAAAAAAGTCAACACCTGACGGTAAAGCCAAAAAACGATTAAAAACTGAAACTATGAACAGTAGAAGATTAGAGCTGAGTATGACAATACATTGGTGCGTAAGTGCGATCGATTATTTGAGTGATTCGTATCGCGTTATCTATGATGATATGATATCAAGAAAATAACGAGTCGTTGCAAGGAATCACGCAGGAGTTACAACTTGTAATGTGTTTCCGACTAATAACGGTTTTCTGTATCTGAACAAAATACTAGCGTTCGCATCGAAAAATAAATTGCTAAGTGAGAGCATCGCCCAATTGCGCTTCCGCATATTGCTCGGTATGTAGAAAACGTAAACATCTCCTCAGTAATTCGAACGCAAAAATTGTTGTTAAAAAATTATTGCTACCATAAAAACAGCCAAAGTTCTCGCTGTACTTCTTCGAAATACATCAACAGTTTGCAGAAAAGCACAAATTGAAAGTAGAAAAAACTGCACATCCACTGTCAAGCCACTGATGCTAGTGCTCGTGGAAGTTATTTATTGAAACCATTCTGTTCAGCTATCATATAGAACAAACATGTAGTGACGCAAAATGCAAGCTAGCAAAAAGACATTAATAAAGCAGAAAACATCAGTAATGCCTTCTTAGCTAATCAACTGAGAAATGAGATAATTCAACCTTGCTCGCGCTAAACGAAAAGCAGCGTATATTTAAGAACGGTCAAAAAATAAGAGCCCGTCAAATGACCACTAATAGGTCAATCTGCGTACTCGTTGTATGTGCTCTGTTCACCATATATATTGAGGTACTTTAATCTGACACTTGTGTACCGCGTGCCATGCAAGCTATGCATACATATCTGTGTAAACATTTTACGAAAATAGATGGAAATCACGCACAGCATGCTTTTCATGCTTTCACGTATGTGGACGATTATAGCAATCATGACGAAACTCTGAAAGTTACCGTTTTATTTACAGGTTTATACAGTATTTACAGCTATTACGAGAATCGCTCATCTCCTATTCCATTCCATCCAAAAAAAAATCCTTGGAGACTGTCTAACCTTGTAAAAATGAACGCATCGTACGGTACTCCCTAACTGGTGATACTCATAGCCAAAATCGAATCCTACCACTTCCAATAGAAGGCTTATCCTGCCACAAGGGAATCATGATTCCGAATGTACATTTCAGGTTATACAATATGCGGTACTACTTTAACGCATATTGAGAACGGAACGCCGCAGAAGCAAAACTGAAATTTGCTAGCGCTATATCTAGCGATTTTTTATATTAAACTGACTGCAGTCAATTTGCAGCAGTTATGTTCGCACTTCGTGAGCAACGAAGAGTAACATCATTGTCTTCGTTTTGTTAAAATAGAGGTTATAATTGTTTAAATTCGTAATCAAAGAAGTGAGCATGCAGTGACATATCATCTTTATCACTAATATTCGGCGGTTATGAAAAAAGTTAACACTATCCTGATCCATTCACAACGTTGTATGCAATGAGCTACATAACAATTATCATTTCTTATGATAAGTTACGCTCAAGCTGCAAAAAAGCTAAAATAAACAAGTTGGACAATATTCATTGCGAATTAATCTTTGTAAAGTCAACCATGTCAATTCGAACCTGCTACTAATCATATAACAGGTGTGATACTTTTCAAGCCATCTCAGAGAGCAAGAATTTAAATGCAGCGTTGCATACCAATACCACGATTCAGGCATTACCATATAACAAATGAATGATTGATGTTTGGATGCAATACCCGCTCTACAGAATGGCCATCTGCAAATCTACTTATTTACGTTCAAGTAAACGATGACCTTCACTTATTGGTCACTTATCGGACTTTGAACTTCGTGCGCTTAAGAAGAAAACCAAAAAAATCTTTATATTTTCACTATGACCTATGTAACACTACGGTGACATTCGTAGTTGGTAGTTCTGCGTGGTACTGTAGAGAAACTTTGTTTGGGCTGAGTTGCTTTCTTTTACTGCAGCTTTTTCTGAGAGGATTTCGCTCTTGTATCCTTCGCTCTTAATGTGGACAATTTCCTCAACCCCTTGTTTCTGTCCAAGGAAGAATCAAGAACAATCGCTCGCCTACACTAATGCTACGCAGTCTTGATTGTTTGCCACTAAAATTAGCCAGCGGATCTCTTCTTACTTGGCAGATCTCTAACTTCAGTTGCTCGATAGTTAGGCCGGCTTCCCTTTACGTTCGTCCGCTTTGATATTACAAGCTCAAACTTAAGTGATTAAACCTTTATTGCAGTACAATCGTAACGACGTTACAGCGCTACAAATATTGACTAGTTAACAACAAAGCGCAACTATATACACTTAAGACGCATAGTGTTAACACGTCTAGATGCAGCCGTGAGCTGCCCACAAAGCCGTGAAAATCCGGTTGTTGGAATGGCAGGTGCTTTCATAGCGACCAGAACGCAGGGCGTCTATAGCAATTGATAACAATTATCATGTCGTGGCGGCCGGAAGCTTCGGCGGCTCCTCATATGTCCTCAATGCAGTTACCAATCAGCGATTGGTAACTGATGAAAGAAATCTTCGGCGGCTCATCTGGTACGCTTCCTCGCGATATCTTTCACGCTATTTCCGCTAAATTCAGAATGTTCTTTTCAGTGTCTCAAATTTCAACGTGGTGGTCAATCAGTAAGAATTTGTATATACAGTAACTTTCGAAAGATTCAATCATATGAAACTCAAGATAATGACAGTTGTAGTAAGTCAATGTTCATAGGAAGACAATCACAATTGATGCCCGAATGAAATTTGTGCAGATCTTTCAAATCAGCGTGAATTTCGGGGCGGAAATTTCGCCTTGATCAGAATTATAAATATGAATCTCTTCCGTCGAATTTCCGCTCGTCAAGTCCAAGTTATCAAATGAAGATATGTATGATGATAGATGGACATACGCTGACCAAACAGCACTACCAATCACCTTTGCCAACTCTCCCTTAGAGATCAAGCATTCCTTAGAAGTTGGTGGTTTTCGAACTTCTTCCATAAACCCATCAAATCATAAGGTCCTAGGGGAATTTCTACGCACTGAAGGCATATTTAAGCATGTTTTGGCAAATTTTCAATAAAATTTTCTCCTCTGCGTAAAAACACTTGTTCGTCACTCTAATGGCAAATGGGAAAAATGGAAGGAAAGGATGATCTGGAATGAGAAAGCGAGAAAGATGTCGTCGAAAAAAAAAAGAGAATATGAAGCAAATGAAGATTGAACCCTCCATGGCAAAGGTTATTTCGTGGAACCCGTAGCGAACACGCCCAAACTGTTATAACAATAACCACTCAACGGATAGCACGAACATCACTGCCGCTCACCGCGGACATTTGAAAAGGACCCAAACTAAAACTAACATTTGCAAGAAAACCACGTGAATAGCACTTAAAAGGTAAACAGTGTTCTAGATCATAAAAAAGAGGGAACACCACATTCAACACAATCTTTTTTGTCATTTGTGCTCTATTCTCTTGCTGTTTAGACTATGCAAATTTGGTGGAAAGGGATTCGATGGAATCATGCCAGGGTTGGAAACTTCAAAAGTAGCACAAAAGCGGTCAACAGCAATGACTTGCGTGAACGCATTTAAAGATTGCTAGAACGGAACGCATTTAAAAGTATGTGAATTCTGTCCCAGACAACGTCTTTAATCTCGTATTGCACTGCAACAAATTGTCTTTGCTTTATGCTTAACTCTGTGGCGATTGTATTACCAACGTTTTGTGACATACAAAAATGATAAGGCTAGATTAAGGTTACAACTTTGTGGGACATTAGATAACTGAATAACTGAACCATTGACGAATAACACAACAACTTTCAAGATGCACCAATAAAATCACCGCCATATGGAAATACCCATATGCCCACCTAGTTGTGAACTTCGTTCCACGATAATGTCGAAGATAAAAGAACCACTCAGTGGTATTTAAGTGTGTTTGCATGAAGTGAAAACTGTCCACTATGAGGATACGAACTAATTCTAATGTGAACAGTACAAAACCACATGTACGAAAACAAACAGAATACTAATTAGTGAAATGTTTCATCTAGCATGTTCGGACCCATGAGCAAAAAAACCCCACGAGTGGTCTCTTAAAACGAATTACGTTTGCAAGTGGATATAAGTTTGTGAAATCAAGAGCGTACCTTCTGGCCATGCAGTTACTGGTAAAGTCATTCATAATCACGGCGCTAAGAACTCTGAAAGTAAGGAAAAACGACGAAGGATATTTGCTTGGATTAAATAATGAACATTGCTGCAATGAGAAGATATCTAGTCCGACGCCTAGGAAATGGCACCCTATATGAGGGTCGGCAATGGGTGTCTCTTATTACCATATTCCATGACCTATCGTAATTCGCATGGAATGCATTACACCTGTCATTAGCGATCTAAACAGCTGCCCCAGTTTACTCGGCAATCCTTTAGCCTGTCTGAACGAACTCATTGTTCGCATAGTGAACTACTGCCGCACTCAAATGTAAGACTAGCGCAAAGGGCATAAGGTGTTGGTGAGCCAAAAGGAGGGTAAAATCGAGAAAAGGAGGTATGAAGTGGCAGAAAATGTCTTTAAAAAAGGACGGCAGACTTGAGCGCGTCGCGTTGCACTCCGCACTTGCAACGTTTTTGGTTGAAAACAAGTCAAGGATCCTGTAACGCCCACTCAACAACGACGATCAACAAACGCACCGACGCACACGCACAGAATCACTTCACTCTCCAACGTATCCGATGTCTTTCATGTTATCGTTCTACAGACGACCACCTAATATGTTGCATGGGCGACAGCTCAGTAGCATTGGTCAACTGCCGTCGCATTTCCTCAACCGTCAATCGGCACTCCATTAACCACTAAACGAATACCATCTCCACCAACAACGGTTAGCGATTGACATTTCCACACGTCTTACCACTTTGCTAAACACTTTCTCCAACAGCTGACTTCCAACAATATTTATGTGCCTCGCGTCTCCGACTGCCCTCTTATTCCATCCCAATTCCTTGTAACCAACTGGTGGAAGCGAGCTCTTGGTGGAACCTTTTCGCGTAATAAACAAGACCTGAAACTCTCACTACAATTACCAGCTCAACCCGTGAACAAATGCAGGATATCTGAATATTTCGAAACAAACCTGAGCATTAGCCCAGGACCACTACTACCATTTACTGTCAGCTTGTGAATCTCGTTTTCGTACCTCGTTTCACACCTCTTCTTTCCAATTCCCACTGCCATCACTACTGCAATGGGAGAAACCAATGCAACAGCTGAATTTGCATTTCACTTGTCCACTTGTCGTTTGTAATGCTGTTCCTCACGATTCCTCACTCCCAGAACTATTACTTACAAGTATGAATATTACTTCCGTTTACTACACTCTGCCAAACCTTATCACCAGCAAACATTTTAGCAACAAAATTGTGGACGATTCCTCGGGTACTTCCTCACGAATGATATTCTTCTGATCCAGCGCAACCTCAATTCAGCATTTAACCATAAGCCAAGCATTTAACCAACATCAATGTGCCCTCAAAAGCATACCACAGACATCTGCTTACCAATCGAGTCACCTCTTCCATCAACGCTAGGCACCCTGTGCTGCTTCGCAAACCTTAAGTAACTGACTACCGCAGTCCCAAGAACTCCTCAAGTGACGGTCTTGTACAGTAGGATGTCCATATTTTCATTTAGCAATATGCCGTCCGTAAATGCATATTTTATGTCTCCTGGTTCTAATGAGGCTGAGTCTAGAAAACAAGAGGTCTTGACCTGAGAGACATGGCAGGCCAGAAGACACTGCTGACGTGTGCAAACTCAAAAATCCTTAATGACGAATTTCCGATTCTACTAGCGAATGCTCTTCTAAAAGTGCTCTGTGGACTGGCAAACATCTTTGTAACTGTTCCAATGTACCTGGCGCACCTTATGTTCCCACTGTTCGGAAAATGCTTGCACATCACTCTATTAACAACCATCGCGTGAGACCACAATGAAGTGACACATTCGTTTGTATGCACATCGTTGTTCCGAATCTATTTCTGTCTTATCCTTGCAATACATGATTCAAAGAACTATTACCTAATATCTGCAGAGTAAAATTCAATAAATAGCATCAGCTCAAAACTTCGCACCTCATTAAAGGCCTATAATAACAGTTATTTAGGAAAATCAAATGAACATTCGTTGATCAAATCCATCGCTTCAGTTAATAAACACAGCAGAAAAAAAGAGTACACGCGACAGAGATAGCAATTTTTCAACAACACAACACAAAGAAAAACATTTGTTTTCGCCGTTGATACAAAACTTTTTTCAAACATCACACTGTCAAATGTTTTCAGAAAAGAAAAACCCTCAAACGATATAATCTCGCTATTCGCATGAACTCCATATGCAAATAGAATACGAGTAAACAGACATTGCATCCTCTCAGAACGTGTACTATATTTGGAATTCAGTACATCGAACTCATCCTGCTCTTCTCTCCTTGCTGCCCCTCGGCCCCATCTCTACTTCATGATCATTGGATTTTTTTTTGAATATCTTCTTGTGCACCTACTCCCACGTACAGCACAAATCAACAAAATATCAAAAAAACCTATCCAGTTGCGTTTTAGTAAACACCCTAGACCTTTTTCCAAACATACAGATTTCCGAGCACCTGAATTAACCACAAAACGCTCCATACAAATAAAACTGGAGAGAAGATCTGGAACTTTTAGTCCACTCCTAAAACGCTCGGTCGCGTCTTCTCTACCTTGAAACAACCATCATAAGTACTGCATACGAAAGTTGTAATAACAATTATGGATATCAGTAATAATTACAGTCAGGCAATGCAAAACGCCAATGAATCTGGCAAAGTTGCAATAATTTTGTTTTTGAATTTCTCTTCAAGCTCGAATCTCAGGCCAAAATCGGTTGTTGTCACAACTTTCATCATCGAAGCAAACGCGCCCTCGTCCGACTCGACTTTTGCACATCCAGCTAATTTCAGCGTGGTTACTGGCTGCTGAAGTTCAGCATTACAACAAACGTTCAATCTTTCAAGCAACAACGCCAAGCATGGAAGGAAACTTGGAATTTTACTACACACTGACTTATTTTGAAGGACATCGTACCACAGTGCCTGTTTTTATAACCTTCTTATTTTACTTCACTATCTTCGAAACTACAGCACCACTTTGCTTCGAAAGGGAGATGACTATGCCTACCCTGATTTCGAGAGAGAGGAAGTATCCACCTTTTCGGGATTCTTTTTTACAGTGCAGCACCAGTTCATAATGTGCAAATGGAGACTTTCCAATGCTTTCAACGCTTCGCTGAAATTTTGCTACGCCAATAGTGGCTGCGTGTCTACGTTGTACACAGCCACCGCACACCGCAGGCAACGTCTTTATATACGAAGGATATATGAACGGACATGAGACGGTATGCCCTACTCCCCCCCCCCCCCCCCCCCCCCCCCCCCCCC
>JAARMF010001763.1:2569-31345 GCA_022844705.1 Toxascaris leonina
CAGACAACCGTCATATCTGACGGCCCCTCCACGATCCTTCACCGCATCGAGCTGAACGGAAGGAAACACGACCGCTCAGCAACCGCAAGCGACCAGAAATTGTCATTGATTGAATTGTCATTAATTACATATGATGATGAAATAATGCTATTCCATCCATAACACGCAGCGACGTATCTCGTTAATTTAACTGTGAGCCTGAAGCCATGTAAAGTGAAACCGGTAGAGTTTATCGGCCAATTACAAGTCGCAAAGACAAAGGCGTCGACAATAATGAGACGACAAAATTCCTAGAGTTATAAATTAATACTGTATTGCTTGACGGTATGCAACTCAGTCGTATAAGGTGGAAGGCTTAAAAGCAATAGCTGATAATTACTACAGCAGCATCACAACGGTGATAGCATGCTTTACTGCTTGGAATGTTCGAATTATTGTTGGTTTAACAATGCGGTGAATAAGTGCAGAAACACAAGCATTTAGAAAAATGAGGAAGTGAAATCACAGCTGTCGCATTTAGTTCATTCAACGATGCTGTAAAAACAGCAATCATGCATCCCGATCTAGAGTTATGGGCAGTTCCATTTGCTACGCAAACGCAACTCGAGCAGTTACCTCACAGATACTCGCCTTTTACAAACGTGGGTACGAAAGAGTGTATATTAAGGTGCCTCAAAGATTTTACGATAGCCTCATGAATGGCTTATTGAGTAGCTTCAGGAGAAAATGCGATATGTTTAAAGTGCTTCTATAGCAGTAAATTACAACATCTTTCTCTGCTGTGGTATTTTCCAATCGGCACCTGAAATAGCAATTCTCATTCGAAGCGAAAGACGGCAGAAGGCAGTGCGAGAGTGAAGATGGCGAGAGGGGGAAGAACAAGAGGGGAACAGGGAAGGCAGCAGCGTAAAAGCCACGTTTTCATCACTGAGCTTGTGTTCATTTTCTCCTCTGTGACTGTATTGACCGCCGGGACTTTCTCCTCCCAGTGATCAATATAATCTGAAGGTTTAAGTTGAACTGGCCTGACGTTTATGACGCTTACGCCTGACACTTCCTTGCAAGGTGTTGCTCCGCTTCAGCTTTCGACTTTTCGCCAATTCTTGCCATTCGAATATCTGCTTCCGTTCGCTTCTTAACACCGTTCGTCCTTCCAAACCTCAAACTTGGGTAATAAAACTTCTTGCATTTTATTGGCGGCACGTACAACGCGACACACGCATAACGGATTACGCAAACACAACATTGGTGACGCGGTGCGTATACCGTGACACACGCATGACGGGTTACGCAACACAACATTAGTGATATTATGCGAACACAACATTGGTGATATGGAAAAGGATAAAAAGGGGCAGCGACGATCATAAGGATCCTTTCATGGTGCTCGTATGCCGTTGAAAACTCACTAAGGGGAACTGACTCGACTGCTGTCATCTTATCGGCATAATTCGTAAATTCAACTATTTGTTCAGCCAAAAGTACCGTAGCGATGATAATAGCTTTAAATTCTACAATTATTTGCCTAATCATCAAAGCCCTCTACCTCCAAACGCAAAACAATCGTCCATGACGGAATAGCGCAACTGCACACACAGGACTTCCCAAACGGAGCCGAACAATCGCCACAACCCAACCAATGAAGACACGACACAAATATAAGTTAATAATTGGGTAATATAAAGCGTGAGAAAAAAAACAAAGTTTCTTTAAGTTTCTTCGAAGGTGCGTTAGATTATCGTGTCGGTTCGCTCTAGAAATGAACCAAAATATCGTTGCGACTGTGCTAATAGCTATATATACTCCCCTTTCATAATGGCGCTCCTTGTATTCATGCAAAGATATTTAGATAAGCGCGGTGCCGTATCTCTGACATTTCTCTTTGTATAACGGCCGTTTCTATCGTTCTTCTGCACTCAAAACGCCGTATTTCCGGCGTTTTTCTTTGTGAGAGGGCAGCTGCTCATCATGTCTTGGACTTTGCCTTTTGCTAGCTTCTAGCTTTCAGCACCCTTCAAATGCAAACTCAACATTCCTTTGCACTATAAACATTGCTCGAATATTTGTTATACAACTTCCAAATTCTACAAGCTCTTAAATTCGCGGGTAACCGCGACAGTGACATTCAGTTCGAACTAATGCATCCATATTGAGACATTTTTCGTTTTTTTTACGCGGAGTGTCGGTCATTTTGCAGCGTGGAAGGCAGGGGCTGATATTGGATCGCGAAGATGGAATCGGCGTTTTGATCACTAGCAACGAGAAGTTGGCTTTGCCCTTATTTTGTGACGGTTGGACGGTACCTGAGAGATCGGCGATCGAGGCCTACAAAAGGTTAGTTTTCACATAGTCAAAAAAACGCAAATAAGTGTAAATAAAGCAGTTTGGACTAAAGTTGAAAGTACCTGCATAAGCGAACTGCATGAATGTTATTGGCTTTATCGTTTCATTCTCATTGCAAGTCACGGGGCGAGAGGATACGGCAGGGAAATCCCTTCCGCGAAGATACTTTCAAAGCGGACACTAGAGTAGTAATTGTATTTTTCGAATCGTTTTTTGCTTATCTCGGTTATCTGTGCTAAACTAACAGCTCTTTTTGACGAAATGCTGGCAGTCGAAATCAACGAATAAGTAGCGGCTATGAATATTTTCGAGTCGGTCCGCTCGCTTCAGTTTATGGAAACGTGCAATTAATGAAACTTTTGATGTATGGCTCATGCTAGTGATCGGATTTCATGGTTATTCTGTGTATCTTCAAAAGGGGAAAGGAAGAGAGTGAAAGAGAGATGAGGGGTTAAACATGCCGATGGACTGCAGTATTGTACGCACTAGCTACAAAAGGGATGTGGAACAACGAGCGGAAAAGCGATGTAAAAAGAACAGATAGAGAAAGAAAACGCATAACAACGCAAAATACACCATCATCTTTGATGAAATATTTTTGGAAAACTGTTAGGACATTTACAATCCGAATATGACAGCAGGATATCGAGGCTATATGAGTATGTGCAGCAGCCCTGTCTTGGAATGGAAAGTGGTAGGCAGAGCGTCAAATTACGAGGCGGAACTCTTAAACGAAGCCTCAAAATTGCAGTTTCCACTTCGAAAGCAATATTTTCCGTTCAAATGGCCTCAGTGTCAATTAAATAATGTCAATAGGCCGAGAGGGCCGCATGGTCTTACAATAACAAATTTGTGGCTACCATTTATCACTGGATATTGCTCCGCTCATTGTGATATGGCGCTCCAAATAAATTCTTTTTGAATCTTTTCAGAAACCTGATCAGGGTGCTAGAAAAGAAGCTCAAAGGAGCACCTGGGTTCCGGGTTGATGACCCACGCATTCTTCAACTCAGGGAAACCGCTGGACAATTCGTGTGTAGCATACTCTCAGTGTGGCCTATTGGAATGTTTCGACTGTGTGCGCCTGAGGTCTCATTTTGCTTGCAACACGTTCTCTTTGCCCATGAGTATTATTCTGAGTTGATAGCTCACGATGATGAAATGAGAATCAGCAAAGTAATCGACCTTCCTGGACACCCGGATGCTGTCGTTTGCATGTCGCGAGGATTCAGACAACCCTGGCTCCAGAATTCGCGACTTCGAAGATCGAGACGCCTTTAGGATTTCAAACAAAACCCTGAGCGGCATCTTGGAAGCTTTCAGAACTGCTTTGACACTGTGAGGACCAAGTCTCAGGGGACTTTTGATTTCAAGTGGTTCTTGTAACTTCTTCGGTGCCACTCATGCAGATTCAGTATAATCGACACCAGTAGCAAAATGAACCCTTTAGAAACAAACTGAGAGAATTTTCATTTGTCGATTGCCGCAATCCGAGAAATCCCAGAGCTTTTCGCCTTTCTGCCTTCTCTCCTTTTATTCTCAGAGCCATCTCAGAAGAGGAAGTTATGTAAAAAATAGAAAAACGTGGAGCATAATCATGAGGTCATTTTACAGCATCAATATATTTTTGGTTATCTCCACTGTTATTGCAAAACATCGCTAATTTCCAATGCCTCTTCCTTCCTCATTCGTTTCGCAAATTCATCGAATTACGTCGAAGATATCGAATTACGAATTACGTCCATCCCACTTCCATCGATATCTACGCGACACCGATGACCTATGCATTGCTTTCTGACGATTGCGCTCGCATATAGATTCGCCTTATCGATGCAGCTGACAACCATGCCCATGGCTGTTGTGACCATATTCATGCCTGGTGATCAGCCGTCGTGCAATCCATTGCAAAATCAGCCGGGAGTCGAACGCGTTTGACAGGCGAAGGCACTACCACTGAGCCGCAGGCTGAGCTCAATCAAACTTTCGCAAATCGACGAATGCACTTTGAAGCCTTGCCCGTCAAAACGAAACGTTCGTCATGAGCTTGCTAATGGCATGGAACAGTGCAGTCTCTCTCTCTCGACTGTACTTATTCTGCTGCATGTAGCACAACCAACAAATTTACGGAAATGGAGATCCTGCTAGACGGAACAAGCCATACTTCATGTTATTTCTGAAAGGTAACTGTGGTCTTCAACAATCCTTCCACTTCTAGTAAAAAAAGTGTTCATGATTCTTCCTCCTGAATAACTGTGCAATGAAAGCGAGGGCTATCCAACGTGATTGGAATATTCGCTTGGAATGCTTTCAAGACCCGAGTTCACGGAACGTACTCAACGGTACTTCAACTAATTTCAAATAGGAGGATCCTGTTTGTTCAGCAACAGGAGCCACAATCCCAGCTGCAGTTTGTGGCACCTTCCATCGATTTCTTTCATAGTGTCGCGAATATTCGCGAAAGTGCAGCGTTGGTTGACGATGCGGATGCAGCTAGCGAACCGGAAACGTCATTCACAACAAGAAACGTGACTGGCACCAAAGGCGTAAATTTCAACGAGCACCATGGCCATCACCGGGAAAGCCATTCGCAGCGAGCAACCATGACTAACATCAGATGCGGCACTCTTGACGTCCTCAGTGGTTCGCGCACCTTGACAGACTTGAACTACTCACTCGACTCGCCGAATACCTGACAGAAACAACGCGTTAGGTCGAGCCACTTACGCGTATTTCCTTCAGTCAAACTTGTTGCAAAGATGCTCACGTGGTGTGTTACGAAATATCGTTGCACCTACAATTCTCTACTCGAAATGTAAGCCTCCTCCGGGCTTGCTTAACGCACCAGTGATTCTCTCTACTTGCGTTTATCTGTTGCGTCGTATATCGCTTCATTGTTTCCTCGAACGTAAGGGTTCATTGACGTAATTTTGAGGTCCGACGGGTAGACGAAGGGACGTGTAATCAAACACCGCCCGTCACGTTGTTTCCTTTAAACAACGAATTTTGTGTTGCGAAGCCGTTGTATTTGTGAAGCTTATCTTTATTCTTGTTTATCCATGTGCAAATATATTACGCAATCTGCTATTGCACTTTCATCTGTACAAACGCAACGAATCAAAAGCAGTCGTTGTTGGCTGCCAACAGTTCCTAACACGCTTTGCTCTAAACGTAGTCAAGGCAGCTTGCAAATTGTATAGTCTTCAACCTCAAGCCATACTGACGTAAAGTTCAATCATGTTAATACGATTTATTTGCTGACTCTCAAAAAATAGCGATATGCAGCCTTGGTCTTCAAATAGCACTCAATAGCTCCCATGTTAGCACCTAGTTCTAACCCATTTTCAACACCGAGTCACACAGCTGGTCCAGTCATGATCGTTCCCATAAACAAGAAATATGAAACAAAACTCCACTTCTGCTAAGCACCAGATATCACTAAGTACTTAGTTGCAAAAGTTCTGCTTACAGGTACGACTAAGGGGAAGGTATTTGGACTTAGTGCATCAAAGCCAAAAGGCCACATGGAGAAGAGTTATGAAAGAGGTTTGTCCTAGTCTCAAACAATGCTACTTCATCATGAAACCTTAATTCACTCGGCGAGAGGAATCTACTGTTTGGTGATAGTTCACACACTCATGAAGGAACCGATGTATACCATCCTTCATCGAATTATGTTTGCGTTGTGCCTTGAGCGTTGTGCAATATATTTGCCAAATGTAGCTTGCTAAGAATTCCTTGGTGCGACAAAATTTTCCAGCGCAATATCAACGGGAGCACATCAATTCAGATCAGATATTATTTTCATGCATTTTCGCGCATACAAATTTCAAGTCAGTGAGAAAGCGGTCGACTTTTTGTCACCCTTATTGAAGTGACTTCGAGATTTCGTGCACAATACTCAAAATTGAGCCTTGAAAAGTAGACGTGAACCGATTTACAGGCGACCTAGACTTCCGAACGTTAGCGGCATCGTGCGCACCATAGGCAAGGGAGTAGAAGAAGGAGGGTTCATGGAAAGGGATAGTGTTCGATTGAGAGGAGCGGGACGTGTCTCGCAGTTTAACAGCTTGAAGAATGAAGTTGCCGCTCAATTATTTTTGCAATCAAGGCGCTGTCTTCACGGCATCTAGAATAAAGTCGCACGTTTGAATACAGGCTGTTCGCAGGCATCTCTGATCCTGTTTAAGATGTAGAATAGCGTCTCCAGAATCAATCTGCTGTAGTGACTTTTCGTGCTCGTACAATAAAAGGTAAAAGTTCTCTAACTTCCACATAAGACTGATCCTCATTTATCAAAAAGTTTTTTCGAGAAACTATGAATGTGGATCCTATTCGATTTTTTCTAGTGATACAAAGCTGTCCAATAAGGAAGGTATTTTAATCACTGTTCTTAGTTCAAAATGGGGAGGTGATAGTGGTCACGCACATACGACACGAATATGAATTTCTGGCAATATTAACTTTATAGCATATAGTAAGTGTGGCCATCACATTTCTGGTGCATGCGCTGTCAACTGACGATGAATGTGGGAGCGCGATTAGGTTCTCTCTTGCAATTTGCCCATGAATGAGCAACTGTGAAGACCCATGGGGTAATGAGTTGTTTCCGTATGTAGAAGAATACATTGCACATTGCATTCTCCTATGTAGGAGAATACGACGCGAAGAAGCAGCATTGTTTCTTTTGACGTGGGGTGAGGTGGTATTGCAACAGAATTCGCTTAAACTACAGGTGTAATGCTGACAGGACAACTGCCCGGATGCAGTAAAAATGTGATCGGAGAAAAAGAATAATTCTATGAAAAGCTAGAATGAAGATACTGAACACCCATTGAATTTGAAACAAAGACTCCAGCACTATATACATATTCTTTTAAGAGCAAACTACGTGGCTATCGTAAGTGGAGGGCGCAAGAGCGTAATCCATGGTGAATGCGATACCGCGTGAAGCTTGAAGAACATGTGCTGTCACTGAATCAGAATTGAACGTGCATTTTTTTTTCGGGAATGATTCTCTAAAATATCTCCTCAGTTTGCTGCAGTCATTCCAAAATCCATTACAGCAACACGGTCGTTCCTAACTGTCTTTTCACAGCTTACATCGTTATTGAATAGTTCAATTTCAGACAGCCGATGTAGCTGTTGGGCTAAGATAAGGTTTCTTGTGGATATGGGACAAGACCATTTTGGCATCAATATAGGTAGTTTTGCTCTGGCAAGTTTTAGCTTTTCGCAGCAAAAAAAAAAAAAAAAATATTGATATCTTCGAAAATTTCACAATGATTCGATTGACAGCATCAAAGGGCTAACAATTCACATCAAATCGGTGCACTTGGCTCCCGTTTGGCCCTCGTCTAATTTGTACGGGCATATTTCTCACGTGGGCAAACTTTATGTTCACTGCTGCTTTATGTTCGCTTAGCGAATGCAATATACTTGTGAACCGAGTCGTATTCTTGGTTTTCAGGCTTATCCGAGCATTCTGACGGAAGCCTGGGAGCCTATGGCACCCTCGCAAGTGAAGAGTGACTACCAGCTGGTTGAGTATGCGGGGGCACTGCTGAGGAATTTCGGACCGCAAAGAGTTGCCACTGACGTAGCATGGCGCGTATTCACAGCCACTCTCTCCACTGCCGTCGACTGGCCTACAGATCCTGTCAAATTGATGCATTTAGTAAGGATTCACAAGCTATTTTAAAACATGAGCTCATAAAAAGCGTGAGATAGTGAAGTATGCGAACATTTTCTGAAATATATGCAACTGTTGAGCCAACGCTTCAAATTCACAGGTCGCAACAAGATTTGCTCTCAGTAGCAATTTCTTAAAGAGGTCCGTCATCGAATGGACGAGTGTTTTCGGTAATCACTTTCTTCCTGTGTACTGTTCTTTGGTACCCAAATCATTGCTCATTCATCGTGAAGGAGGCAGCAGAATAATAATACTGATATCTTGCAATTATACGAACATTCGTAGCATTGCTTTTTTGACGTAAAGTCACAGCTCAAAGGACATAGAATAGGGGACAAATGAACGGCATATAACATGAAGTATATATATTCTTCCGTCACATGGTTGAAATGGGAATACTTACTATTGGCATCGGTTTCTTTTATACACACCACAATTAACTTCATTCGGGCTTACATTGAGTCTCTCATTGAGTTGCTCGTGGATGAAAAACTTTTTAAACGACAGCGAAGCCAAAAATGATGCCGTTTCTGGCAACGTGAAATTTCGAATACCTCAAGTGAGTTCATTCAAAAAGAGCTCACACGCAAGACTTGATTTGTTTATTTGCTCATGTTAAGCAATGCATCTGTGAGTTGCAGCTGAGAGAAAAGTCGGCCAATTTTGTGGCATTGGACGGTATACTGTTTTGGATGAGCAGTGATATGCATCGAGATCTACTTGCGAATCAAATCCTCAGATTACCTCAGTGAGCGCAGCTTTGCGGCCGCCTTCGAAACTGCCTTCTGAATCATGATGCATATCGGATTGGTGTTCAATTTCATGCAATTTTTATTTGATTTCGAATGTTCAGAACTGGGATGAATCCAGCAGACGTATGATAATAACGCAGAAGTAAGCTGTGGGAAAGTACAGTGAAAAGTGTCTGAGCGCAAAGTGCGGAGATTATCGTACGCACTGTTGAAAACACAAAAACACCCCAAATCACTCTCGTTCATCAATAGACCGCGTACCCACAGCTTTTTTTTTCTGTGTCAATACTGAAATCGATGTATTCATCAGTGATACATGAAGGTGAAAAGACGTTGTGGTGTGCATTTTGTATAGGCTTTCTAGCTTACTATTGTTCCTTTGAGCTCACCACTAATTGATTCCTCTTGAGTGACTGAATAAATATTAACTTCCACTGATCACATCAACGGCATCTCCCTAAGAGTCACTTCAGCCGCTCACGTGTCCTCATCCATATATCTCTCGACCCGTCAAGTTTGCTTTCTCATCATCACTGCCGAACGTCCTCGCTTGTAGCGAGTTTTACGACATCATTAATAAGTCTGCGAGAGTGGCTCGATTCGATGCTTCCAACGACACCACCTAGACTATCTCAGAAGCAGTTCGTAACATTACCAACAGAAACCATACTCGTCACGCCTTACTTCGGCAGCATCACCGTATTGATCACATATGCAATTTCATGAAGTGCAAGGAAATTCGAAAACATTAGGATGATCGAAAAGTTGTCAATAGACTTAACACGAAGTGTGCTTTTTCTAATAGCTTTACCTAAAGCAACACAGAATATTGCCATCGATGTTATCCACACGTAAATGCATCTGCTCGCATAAACACCAGTACTGACGAAATAAACAACGAATGGGTTCCCCATTCGATACCTTCGCTTGACTTCTGCTTTTGCTTTCTCTCCCAGTCTATTTCTCCAAGGAAACACTAGTCTGCCAACCGAAAACAAATAATTCTGCTAATGAGCAATTCAACCGTGGCCATACTACTGTGATGTACAGAAATTCTTGGACGACATTCAGCTACAACTGAGATCCCGGTCTACCAGCTGCCTTCGGTCGACAAATGGTAGATATCTTCAAGCGTGTTCCGCCAAAACGAATTACCATCGCTAATCCAAGTCGTTCATGGAGCGATAGCCGCGAAATGAAGACTTTGAAACTTTATGAAGGTGTGATGGAAGCAGTGACAAAGAAGTTCACTTCTTTAAGACGTCGTATACTTGTAACACGGAAACAATGGTCACAAAACTGTCAAAGTGAAATGGTCGATGTCGAAGACAACGCAAACGAACAGAAAAAGAAATCGCCGAAACAAAGAGAAACAAGTGTTCCAACTAAACATAAAAAAGTGAGGAGAACCCTTTTTGAAGAACTTATGTGGTCAAGCTACGAGATGGGAAGCAGTCGCCACGAACGCTTCCACTAGCGCACTACGCGAGAGACAACGAAGTGGAGCAGTACCCTGCATCAACAACCGCATTTTGCATCGGAAACATGATATCAGAGGCTTAATGCATCTCACAGAATCCATTAATAAACTCAGTCACTAAAAATATTGCAAAAAACGTTTGCAAAAAACTTTGCAAAAAAAACTCGCACCGACAGAAGTCAACGGTCAGTTTCTCGGGATGCACTAACTTGACTAGACTCCATTATTCACCTCGTGTCGAAATGCGAAAATAAAAAACAACAGCGTTGAAACGCTGGAATCACTTAAGCTATCGGCTCAAGACAGTGTGGACGGCAAAATTCTAAACGCACCAGAGAACTAGTGACCAATTCTGATTCCTTTTTCTTCAATGGACGAAAGATGCTTACAAGAGAGAAATGAAAAGAAGTGAAATGTCCAGAAGGCGCTATGCATTATTCAAGCTTACGGCCACGCAGAAATCTTCACGTTGAACATGGACTGGGCTAGCGAAAAAAAAATCAGACACAGATACTTCAAAAATGACAAAACTAGCTAGATCACAAAACAAGCCTCAATGAGCAACGATTGGCTTACTCTAAACGCTTTGTAACGTTTCGAGAAGCCACCGATATCTTTCTGAAAGAGGAAAAAAGCTGAATGAATGAGCAGAACGAACTTCCTATATGGACCGTTCCCTATCTCCTCACAAGCAGCCCCAAACAGCTCCTCAAAAACATTATCCACAGACATGAAAACAAATAGTAATTCACTTCCCAAACGGAGCTCCCAGCTTTTGGGGAGATAGGAAGGCAAAATCATCCTCGCAAACCAAAGTGGCACAAGTATCTTAAAATCATTTTTTCAATCTTCTGTGCCAATTTCATACTGCGGGAACATCCTCCGTCCTTCAATAAACGGTCCTCGAACTGGATGAAAAGTTACAGCGGACGGGTCAGGTTGGTGGCGTTGGTAGAGCAGCAGTGAGGAAGGCGTTGGAGAAGTGGTCAGCGGTCGAGCAAAGCGGACCAGAAGGATTTCAGAGGTGGCGGTCGAGGCGTCGAGCTGACCTAGGACGACGGTGCGTACAGCAGCCAGCAGATCGATCGATAAAATCAACCGCACAGTTTTTCTCGTGATACCCCTTTCTCCTTTGTTTCTGACCCTTAAATATTCAGAAAATATTGCTGACTTCCTCCCAAAGAGGGAGAGGTCTTCATATTGAGTAAGGGCACATGAGAACGCATGGATGCTTCACGTCTTTTCACAGTATTACAACCTTTATGTGACCAACAGACAAAATTAGTCTCCTTTACGAAACTTAGCAGACCAGACGGGAGCGAAACTGCTCAAACTTCAATACTTCACTGAGAGCCTCAACCACCACTTCATTAAAAAAAGCAGGACATGTTGCTGTTTCCCGGGACTCATGAATTTCGCAAAATGCAAAGTTTGCTCGATTTTTGATGAAATGGCCTTATCCGAGTGCCTTCTGAAGTGTTCTTTCATGTCTAGAACCATATCTTGAAATAAATTATACCACCTTAATGCAACAAGAACACGTAGGAAACAAAAAGCGACGCAGATTTCCCAATGAGATTAAACCAAATCGAGATTTGGTTGTGTAATGTCGTGGCAAATCGAGCACTGGGAATGGCATCGTCGTATGAAAAAGTTTATATGCTTTGTGGATGCGAGGGTCATGACGATGGGAGCCCCATAGGCCGAGCAAATCTTTCAACGAATAAGCCAGCATTCCACACTCACTGGGATGCTCATCGGTCGCCTTGTTGCTGGATGGATGTGCCTGAAAAAATGAAACGGTTCAATTGCTGATGTAAGTATCGTTCGACTCCGCAGAATATGGGGAATGGTGTAACGATCATATCTTTGCAAAATATGCCAGTTTCTAGAGAAGAATGTTGTACTAGTCGGCGTGTAGATTGAGTATGTGACTTTCACAGATTTCCTTCTAAACTAGTTGTCCCGTCGGATATTGAAGCTATCAATTTGCTTGCCGTCGCCTTTTTATCCAAATTCGATCTTCAATATTCGGTACATAGGCACTGCAACCTCTGCTTCCGCGGCAACTGGAATTTGCTATTGTGAACGTTGGAAAAGATTTCTTTCCACCTGTATTACTGAGCTATTTCAGAAATATCGTAGTAGGCCAATATGTCCAGCGATGGACTCAAGAGGTCATCAGACGTTATGCGATCTTTCTAGATTTTTGAACGAAATAGGCACAATTGATCGGCATCTTGTCCCTGAAGATTTGATCGTTATCACTCAGCTAGAGCTTCCATCCGCTTGATATCTGTCGCGGAGAAAGAGCGTCATTGCCACCGCCACAAGTGGCGCCTCAGTTGATGAACTGCGGCGGCCCTTAAGTCACTAGATTTCCTGTATGCCTAGGCGTGTCCCCCAGTCATTTTCTGCCAAGAGCTGTTATGGGGATGGAGTTTCTCCTGTTCTTAGCATTCTTCGTGGTTCGGGGGTGTCGTAAGATACTATACAGGGAAGAAAAATGATGATGAGTTTGCCCATCCTGCATCAAAGTATCCAGCAAGAAAGATTCCTAACATCTGCTGTCGGTGCACATCCACTGCAGCCTTCGGAAACATTAGAGGCAGGCCCACAGTGAATAAGGTATAATGGACATAAGCGAGGAGCCAGTCATCGAAATATCAATACTAGCTAGAACGACGACAGAATGAGCTGTATCTCTAACTTATTTTAGCACCAGTCTAACTTAGCTCAGGCTCTTCACCAGAATACTCCGATTTCAAAGCCTGTTAGAAATAGTCAACGAGTTGCGACGATTAATAATCATTATCAGGGAGGAACTGAAGTTGGCATAACATAAAACAACTGAGGATCAAAACCGGGAACTCGGAGCAGCTAAGTGGAGTTTAAATGCGACACGGCCAGACGCCACAAAGCTAGGTCATTAAAGCGGGTTTCTTGCAGTGGAAACACAAAAAGTGACAAAAATAACCTTCCAGTGGAGGATTCGGTCGGCCACAAAGTCGATCTTGTTGGCAACCCACTGTGTCACTTTTCCCACTGACCAAGTCTAAAAGTTTCATATTTTCTCCAATTTTAATTACATGTGCTGCATCAGAAGTAAAACAGCACATAATAGTTCAACTTAGTTGCCGGGAATAGACATATTAGAAAGTGCGACTTTATTTATTTATTTATTTATTTCGTCATCACTGGACAATAGGCAATCGTTTGCCTTTATGTCACATCAAAACCTTCAATTCAACGATCACGTTGGCTGTGCAGGTTGAGCAGCTGAGTCGCACGGTACCTTATCGATCTCTGTCCCATTCCAGTTTTGCAAATTTTGCATGTATAGTTCTTTCTTCTAGTACGACCATGGGTTGCTACAGTGACCAAGCTGTTAAGGAACGAGCTTGACTTAGCGTCCTTCATCTGCTTTACCAGCTTCTGAAACTCGATACCCGCAAGATGATTGATCTCACTCCAGTAATATTTTGCCTTGAGATCCTCGATTCCCTCGTATTTTTTCCTCTGATGGATTACTCGAATACCATGATTTAGTACTCGCTGAATAATTAATAGGTCTTTCTTATGCGCAGTCATTGTCAATGGGATGAATAGCCTTATCCTTGATAACACCAAGCTGTTGAAGAGCATTGTGGCTTGTTCCTTAGAGAGAAGTGGTCGGATAGCCCGTAGGTGGTAGAGGTTGGTGGAACACTGCTTTGATATGACGTTAAAATGCTTTCGATAGGTCAACTGTTGATCAAGGAAAAGACCAAGGTTTCTTGTACCATCTTCTACTTTTATCCTTTTGTCACCAATGACTAATTCCAGATTTGGATTAACCTTAGTCATTTGGTGGGATGAGCAATACCTGCTAACCACTGTTTTCAAAGGGTTAATTTTCATGTACATCATTTCCAAGTGCTTCCCGATTTTAGCAAAGTCTGAGGCCATATAATCCATCACTTTCTGTTCGTGTGAAGCTCGTTCCCGATATAGTAATTGTACATCGTCCGCGAACAGAACTAGTTTCCCTTGTGTTTCTACGCTGATGAGCGGCGCCAAGAAGAAGGAGAACAGGAGGGGTGATAAAACAGAGCCCTGGGGGAGGCCAGACTTAACCAATTCTTTTCTGGAGCAAGCACCGTTTACCACTGTACTTACCCATCTTTCACAAAGCAGGTTGCTTAGAAGTCGAAGTGCTGTATCATGGGGATCAAGGGCGTCTATGAATCTTTGCAAGAGGATCTGTGTATCAACAGTGTCATATGCTTTTTGTATGTCCAGCTGTAAGATGTATCCGATCTTGGCGTCATCCATTCCCTCAAACAGGAATTCGGTTATTTCAGCGGTAGCGGTGAGGATAGAATGTCTTGCCCGAAAAGCATGCTGGGATGTAGGTATATATGGTTCAAGCGCTCTGTAGAGCTGAGGGTAGATTGATCTCTCAAAAAGCTTTAGCACTATCGACTGCAACGCTATTGGGCGGTAGCTGGCCGGGCTATGGGGGTCGCCTTTTTTGAACACTGGTACAATTGTCGCTTCCTTCCACTTCATCGGTACACGTGCAGTTTTGATTATGCAGTTGAAAAGGCGCAGCAGTTGTCGGGCAAGGGAAAACTTGCCAAGTTTAATTATCTTGCCGCTTATTTTATCAGGCCCCGGCGCCTTGTATGGTCTTAATGTTTTTATAGCTTTAAAGAGCGTGTCGTATCCCACTTCATGATACTTGAAACCGCATCCCTCTTTTGTAATCAAGGGCATCGCATCTTTACGTTTCTTTCATTTTTTTTCACAACCATAAAGAAATTACCGCCCGCCAGAGAAGAAAGAACATTGGGACGAATTACGGTTGAAAATTTGCCGCATGATTGAAGCAATGAGCAGTCCGGCCATAGTAAGAACGTGCAGTTGAAAACAGCAAAAAAATTTTGGCGACTCATTGCGAAAGCTAACTTAGCAGCGAGGTTACCCCATGATCACTTAGTCCCACAACTAGGCGTCAGAAGATGTCAGCGAGAAAATGTTCTAGCGACCAAACGATCTTTTCAAAGTAAATTGCACCGCTCGTGAATAACTCCAAAATTTCACCCGTTCGCGTAAAGAGCAAAAAAGGGAAGAAAACGACAAGTGAAACGATTGCTGCGCATGCTCAAGAAAACGGCTGCATCGTCCTCAGCGACTTCACTTGCATTAATCAAACGGCAACTCGATCATACCAGCAGTGTACAATACAGTGTAGCACCTTTTCGATTTCCCAAATGCTACCTACATGCTATTAAGTGCTCCCGCCCAAGTGGTCGCTATGATTTTGATGGCAGACCACGACAGGTAGTTCCGGATGCCAATCCGGCCCACCGGTTTAATATAAATGTAACTCGTGCGCCGGGGAACTGAACGGGATGATAGACCTGATCCCCAATGAACAGAAGTTATTCTGATATCACTGCCCACCTCCCTCAGTCATTTTTCGATATTGAGATGAACCTTTCGTTGGATGCTGCCACGTTTCTGTTGCTACAGCGGTATGTATGTTTTCTTTGTTGTAAAAGTGCTGTATTAACACCCATGCCAAACTTGACATTGTGGATGAAATAATTTACCTTCGAAGCATCTTGTCTGTTTAAAGGCTAGGTTGTAGATCAAAAAGAACATAATGCTTGACGAAAAATGACCTCAGTTGTGCAAATTGCACATTACAAGAACGTATACTGCAAGAAAAGTCTTTGCGGCAGAAAAGGTAAGGCAAGAGCTGAAATACACTTGGTGAAGTAAGAGGACACGATGATCTCCTGCTTGGGTCGGGAAAATGAAGGACGAAAAAGCGATAAACATAAGAATACTTCATGATCCAATTACGCTCACTGTCAAAAATCATGCTCCGACTTTCCTGAGAAACGTGTTCGGAAAGAAATGTAAAAACGAACCAGGTTCATTTCGCTCTTTAGCGGTGCAAAGCGCTCAAATAATGAAGCACCAAAAGGATGGAGCACCCGGCCCCAGTGATGTCACATCTTCTGATTGATGAAGAAAAAATCGGCTTCACGGACCAAAGACGCAGTGTTCTGATCGAGTGATGCATATCTAGCTTGGACAAGGCGGCTTATAATAAACAATGGAAACGCTGTGTATATTTCAAAGTCCCAGCTTGTCCACTCAAAATCCCGCGATATCCGCTTTCCTCACTTCTGTTTGCAAATGCCGTGTAGATATTTTGTGCTTCTAATATATCCTTCATAACTGCTGTTTGTTGGTGAAGCCTGTCTACTAATAAACACCTACCATAAACAAAACGTCCAAAACCATAGCGGTGGAGAAGAAACACTAACAAATTCTTCAGCAAGCAGCGCGTAAAGTCCGGCAATTGACATCTTCTCTACCTTCAGACGTTAAATACCATGAAGTATTTTCGTGTCGAACACATCAAACCTGTTATATTCCAGCACATGTTCCTCCAACATCACCTGAAAAATGTACACCGGATTTAATAAGTATAAAAGCAGCAAATCATATACTGGATTTCATACCAGTTGCTTGATCGCACCTCATTGTCGTATCACAGAAGCATTGAAATGCTACAGTATTATTTCCCAGTAAAGTCTCAAAACGATACCGTAAGAGCTATTTGGACAGCCCATGTCGAAATCGAATAAGAATATAGTATAGATTCAAAATGTGAAGTGCAGATTTCACTTTATTTAAATGACTGAAATGACTGAGAAGAATTTACCATGCGAGTGCAAAAAACCAAATTAACAACAATCGTCACCAATGTATGAGCGAACTGATCTAGTTATAGAAATAATGCATGACTGAACTGGATTCGCTACGGCTACAAATCATCAGGGCAGTCGTATTAACCTAAGTTTAACTGAATGCGCCGAAATGACACATTCTGAAGGTAATATTGATATTCATTTTACGGTTCATAGCCTCCTCCTCACATAGCAAGAGAAAGAAAGAATAATCAGCTCAGGCGATGAGGGAACAGAATGGAATAAAGTTCGATGCAGCTGACGACCTCGAGCCATCCTCCACTACAGTTCCATCCCAGTCGCAAATAAGACTATAGCCGTGACTCATACATTTCATTCCTTCTCTTTGACCTCTTGATAGGCTGTTCTAATCAGAAATTGGTTCGTTTTCACCTCTGTTCTACATTCACATTTAATTCCCAAAATGTGGAGTTTCCGTCTTCCGTTGCAATTTGGCAACTATCAATTATAAAAAGCAAATGTAAAAGCAGCCGCAGCATAATGGTGATTCACAGACTCAGGTAAAAATACAGGTATGCCACTGGTATCACGATATAAGCAACGGCCAACATCTTCTTTGAGATTGTTCTTGCGAAGGGCGGATGAAAAGGAACATAAAAATAGTAGCGGAATTCGGCAATCGTCCCTTCAGTGGATCGAGTGAAGACTTCTCAAATCCAGAAAAGAATACGTACACGTCTCGTTGTATGCTATGGCCTCATTTCCCTTCGTATCACCCACTATAGCATTTGAAATTTCCTAGCAGAATGGATTGCAATCCGTTCTAGCCAGCAAAAGTATTGACGATAATGAAAATAGAAATTAGACCAGAAATTATGGGCCCGATGGCACCAATCAACAGTAAATATCATTGAATCTACATTGACCTCGAGGAGTAAATTCACGACAGCAGAAAGTGATGACAGGTTGAATGAATTAATCGCTAGGAAAGATATTGCATAATGAAGAGGATAAAATAGGTTGAAACAGTCCACAAGCTTAAAGGCAGCATATTCATTACTACCCGTCTTAGCCATAAATAAAAAGCTTCAAAGCTTTATTCTCTTGCTGCCAAACATCCTTCAAAATCCCAAAGTCGTTCAGCATGGCCCAGATAAGACCTTACAGCGAAGAAGGATTGCACGTCCCATACACTTACCCACTTCTTTACATCTCAGTCGAAAGAAGCGAGTCAAAGAATTGGAGCCAATGAAAAAAGAATCCCATAATGCTAACAACGAGTCTGCTGAAATGTTGAGTCTCTTTCTCATCCATTAGCGTTTTCGTGCACATTATTTTCTCCTTTTCGACTCGAAAACGTAGATGCTGTGGAACATCCTCTTCGGTGATTTCGCACAGCATATCATCTGAATAGTGCTACTTTGTAAGAACTGCATTGTTCATGGCAAATTAATCATTTAGATGTAATAACATTTCCTATGTCAGAATCAAATCAGCGAAAGTCGAACAGCACAGAGAGGCAATTCTAGACGCCTGCCTTCTCCTCATTAACCGCTTTGTAGAATTGCCTTGCAAAACTGCGTTGCTCCGGAAATGTGTAGTCGAATGCGAAAAGATGCATTTGTCCGAATGTCTGGTAATTTCAATTTGAAGACAACAAAAACCACAGATGAGAAATTGAGTGATTACACATGAGTGGAAGCTACATTCCAAGAAGTCAGGGGGGAATCAGCGATGCAGTGCTAGAATATCTGGAGCGCAAAAGTATGACAAGCGAAACCAAAAAAAAAACCTCAGTCCAAAACAAGAGCGAATGCAGAACCTGAGAACAATGACATCATTTTTTTTAGAGCATGAAATAAATGAGGAGAGAAGCAGTAATGCATACCGAGTTCCTTCATCAACTTGCAAGCTTTTCAGTCATCTTCGAAAACACCTGCAGACACCTAGTGCTATGTCTTCAGTAGAAAGGGGAAAACACTTCTTTTGTCGACGTTCGGTGTGACACTTCTTTTATAGCTGCTTTTTCATTTCACTCGTAAGACTTACCACCTTCTTCAGCATCCAACGAATGATAAATTAAGATGCAAGTATTTCGCCTGAAAAGACCGATCGCATAATACCTGCTGCAAATAGATTCTTTTTGTTGGAATCTATTCCTGCAAAATGAGAATCCAGTCGATTCAAAGGAGTGCAATTTCCCCTGGCACTAAGCATGGCTAAACTCTTGGACGGATTTGCGCACATGCGCCACGCTGCCACTTGTGAAGGTACATCGGAGTGATCAGATCAATTGCTACTGCATATCGTGTAATGAAAATGCATAGTTTGATGATGAGAATGCAAAAGATCTTGCTGTACGAGTGCATTTAGCATGTTTCTCCATTTGTTCATACATCATGCACAAGTCAATTTTCATTTATGCAAGATTCTTTTAGAAACGAATGACGTAAATGGTGTTGATTAGGCTGCACGCAAGACGGATAGCACAAATGCTCTCTCGCTCTCTTTTACCCTCACATTTTTGTGAAGGGAAGCTTGAAGCACGTAGAAAATATCATGCGCAAAACCCCTTCATGATCAATCGTCAAATCCCGCTGAAGCATAGGCGAATTATAGGCGAAGGAAGCACACGAAGATGAAGAAGAGAATGACAGTGATAAATGAAACCAAAATTTGCTCTCGTAACCAAACACAACTATACGCGTAATCATTCAAACTAAAATTCACGATCTTAGCAATCTGTGGCTTGCAAGACGTTAAGTCACGGCAGAAGATAAATGAACGCGATTATTAGATTCCCCCCTTATGAGTTCTTGATAACACACATTTGCGCATCTGTGAGTCCTTAAAAAAATAAACAAGATGAGGAGAAGCAACAACAATTTACACGGCCTATTCAAAAAACATCAACGGGAGCGCTTTTTCGCTCTTAGTAATTATAAAGTGCCTCGAATGAAAAAAGTATTCAGCTGAAGGTGCCAGAGATGGTTAAAATTGATGCAGCACATCGGAGGAGTTTTGTGGAGCAAATGCTGATGAGAAATCAGAGCCAAAAACGAAGGAGTTGCTACAAATTCAACCACAATTATGGCGAGATGTGATGAAGGCCACAGAAAGAGCCACAGTATCTTCAGTCTAGGGAAGGTTGCGGCGTATGCAAAATCATTCATTGCGCTTTGTTCAAATATTACTTTGCTAGCGAGTGTTCAAGAGCATATTCTCATCGCTCCACTACCCACAACAAGCAAAAAGCGATAATGCTGAAGAAATACGCATCTCATCCTGATGCGCAACTCTTTGGACCTTCTTCGCTCGAACTCCCATTGACTCAATTAACAAACTTGTCTGCTACGTGGATGAGGTAAGCCCAAAATAGCAATATCGCAGCCTAGGACTCCTCGTTATCAGGATGGGGAATCAATGTTTTAATTGAGTTCACGCTGTGGAGGTCGTAACCATACTTGTTTTCATCATCCGAAAAAGAATAGCATGTATTCTCAAAAAATCATTACATTTCAGTGCTTTTTAAATTGGAACAGCACTCAATGCAACAATGCCAAGAAAATGCCGGTTCTCAAAGCCAGCAAATTGAAAGTGAGTTTTGGACCCGTACCTGCCACAACAATCTGAATTCCAAATAACAACGGAACGTACACCCTAGGCCCTAAGAGCGCACCCTATTCCTATATGCAATCCACGACTCCAACAACAGGAAGCTTCATAGAAGACGTCGTCTGCAAATTTGAGCGCGCTTCCGTGCGATCTTTAGGTGAATAAGGAAGCAGTATGAACGTGACAATGAAGTAGTATACGCTGCGTTGATGCATACCGCGGCTATACACCAACTTATCGCACCCTCAACGAAGACAGGGGTTCAAGCTAAAGATTGTCGTAATCTTAGGTGATGGAAGCAGGATCTCAAGATCAATGGTGAGCTCGAGAGGGAAGTTACTCAGGATTTGAGAGCCACAGGCTCTCAAATCCTGCAAACGTTCAGAACGCCGTAACGGAGAAGATTAATACATCGAGTTGCATGCCCCTGCAGACTTGAACAGATCTGCGAAACCGCGTCAATGAGTACAGATGGGCCAAAGAGGTAGTAGGCAAACACAACGTTCAGTGCAAGATTGCAGAGCGTTGCTAGAAGGCTCGCACGTCAATACAAAGAGTCAACGATGATAAATTACGTTTGAACTCAAAATCGAATAACGGGGAACGCAGTTGCATAACGGAAGCGAATGGGAAGCGGAAGCACAATCAGTGGAAAGGCTGGAAGATAATGCCCTCAATGCTCTACAAAAGCAAAAAAAAAAAGAGCAACAAAAGATAAAAACTAACTCAGTCGACTTTTCTGAATGTAAACGAGCATATACGCACTCGTGAATGGTGCGCGCTAAAATTCAACATTGTTGCCTCCATAGTTTCCATCGATCGCATCCCATTCAGACACACACGAAACAACATCATCGTCAAATTTGTACCACTTAAAAGGTCATTCGTTTCAACTAATCCATACTTTACGGTAGTAATGTTATAAGGTCGCCACTCAAAAAACCTTCATACGTTCCTTCTTCTGCAAATTTCCGACCTCGCGCTATCGAGTATTGATTGAGATCTCGTTCATACAGCGATCCGCCTCATTTCTTCAGGGGAGCTGAGAACTTGCGTTCGCAGCTGTAAAAGCTATCAAAGCTCAAAGAACACATTAGCGCTTTAACAGAACCATGGAGCAAACTTGATCCTGGACGACAGAATTGAAAGAAAGCAAAACATTTTTGTTGAAAAAGCAGCTGAAGCTAGCGAAAATGGGAGGTACTAAAAGGGGAAATTTATTAGATGGCGAAAAGGAAAGCGGGGCAGTGGAGCAAATGTTAGGCTTTTTCATTGGTACTTATGACTATTTTACTAACAAATTTTGAGGAAGGTGAAGGTGACTGCATCAACGTCCAGTCACCGTGACAGAGTTAAGACATAGCAAACGACGGATTGAAACCACGGATGTTGTTAAACCGCGCATGTTTGCTGATATATTTGTCGTCCACAAACAGCATCTGCGCATCTTAGCCGGACCACACATGTTCGTGTTGACGAAAACTACGTAATGACCACCGTCGGCATGACCCCTATGAACGAGAACGGCATGCAACATAAACTCAATCGGCGTCTTTTCGTTCCTGACTTCAACGAATTTGCTCAGATTCAACAACACGGGGAATTCAAATCTAAAAACAAACAAAAAAAAACTGTAGGTATCCAGCACAGCTTTGAAACATTTTTCATCTTCCCATAATAGGCAACGCCAAAGACGATGACGGCTTATGAAAATCGTCGCACCTAGCAACAACTTATAAAAGTTTGCTCGAATCGCCACCTGAATTACATTTCATGAGAATACCTGCATATAAAACAGTCGTCAATGTTTCTTGTTTAGTAAAGCATCACTCTCTAGAACGTGTTAAAAATCAGACAACCTCTGCTTTATTAATTTCGTCACCATTAGGCATCAGCAACCGCTCACTTATTATAAGTTGAACTACAATAAAATTGTGACATTGGCATTCCTCGAGAGTCACGACACATTGATGACTGTGGACTCGTTGCAAATAAAAAAAGTTTGCAAATGGCAACCAGACGTGGATAGTTGTGGGTTCGGATCTTAGCAGCAGACAGTGTTTTCACCTATCGCCGAATGATTTCAATCATCGGTCTTTGGCCGAAAATGCACTTAACTTTATCATGATACTTTAACCTCTACTAACGAACATTTCATGATGAAATTGCCCACGATCAGAGGAGCGGCAAAACTTTCATTTCTGCACATCTTGACTATCCTCTCCACTCAACCGATATCTTTCTTGCCTCTATTCTCCCTATATGCTACCCGAATGAAGCGATGTAATCTCTAGGTGGCTCAAAGAAAGAACGTTTAAGAAATGCAAATCTCGTTACGTAATAAAGTAAGGCATATCTGAAGATAGCTCGAACGTATGAGCTGCCAAAATCGCAAGTTTTTTTTTTTTACAAAAGTTAACAAAACCGCCACAGGTGGGGCGTTATGCTCCGAATCGGACGAATGAGAATGACACACCAAAATCGAAAAAAGAAGCATCAGATAAACTGTACCTGTCGTTTATTTTGACGTCAGCATCCTCATCAACGTCGTAGCGAAACCGCATTAGCTGCAAGTGTAGCACTGGTGGAAAAGAAATAAACTTTACGCCTTTTTCGGCTGGCTGCAAACCGAATTCACCTGCGTCGTATTTGTTATCACCATCCGAAGTTTCCGTAGCCGTGTAGCTCTCAAAAGACTCCATCACTGCAAATTTTGCTCTGCGGAACCAGGTCTGCATTCCAGGAAACTGCTGCAGTCATCCTTCCTTCCCTTCTCCTTGTCTCCACTCCTGTCCTAGAGCGCAATTTGCGCAGGCGCAGCTCCACTTCTGATCGCGGTTCAAGCAAGCAAAACAAAAGCACCGAAAGATAGAGGGAAAAATCGACGAAAAGTTTGTTCAATCAACGATTTCTTCAATGTCTCCAAGCCAAATCGAAGCGAGACGGGATACAGGTATTGGTAAGAGTGGGCTGGCCTGCAAAGAGGAGAAAGGGGATGATTTTTCCTCACCAAGGATGAGTCCAGTCACTTCATTTGTATGTGTTCCGTTAAAACGGCTAACACCAACACAGACTAATTCTTAGCCCTGCCAATGCCAGGTTATACAAATGCCATCTGAAGTTCTATTGAGAAAAGTCTCGCTCACTCTATGGCTCACTTTTGCAATCTTATATGCGACAGTTGCCGAGCTATTTAGAAACAATTCGAATGAGAACGTAGTTTTGATCCATTGAAACAGGCTTCGGTGCAAAAGCGTGATTTCCCTCTTGCGACATCACTACATCAAGATCAGGAAAGGAGAGACCATTAGAACTCCTCAAAAACGGGCATTACTCGGCTAGAACCGTTACCTATAATCACAGCTAGGTCATGGGAGGATGAGGGTCCACTCATTCGAAAACAAGGATTAGCTGTGGGAAACGCTTCGCTCTCACCTACGACAACATTTCCCTAGTTGGACACACAGGATGCTAAGGATAATCTTATGTGCCCTTCAGCCTGCTCACTCTGCTAGTCGCCATATTTTCGAGTTATACGCATCTTCTTCCGGAATGTAAACCGGTCTCTGCAGTTGGATGGAAGAACATAAAAAAGCATGGATTAGTGGATGTGTAAATATTCCACGGGAATTGCAGCAAAAGTTTCGTAAGCAACAACCATTTATGAACAAGAGTTTCGAAGTCGAAATTTGCGCATAATGAGCACTTCATTCATTTCAACAAACGTAAGCCTCTGGAAAGAGTCAAATCTTAAACGCAACACAAGCAGATGAAATGGGTGGCAACATACTATTCCCTACCGATGCAAACAAAAAATTACCGTTCTCAATTTCTTCGATGTTGAGTTGCAAGCCGTTTCATCTTGCCTCCAAATATGGACGGGATCGCATCCTTTACCTAAAAGTAACATATAAATAAACACGTCCTGACTTCATGCTGCTCACTGGAAGTTAGATGAAACTGAAGACATCTGCCAACTGTTTCGGATTTCGTTGCTAAACTTATGTGTAGCGACCACGCGAAACATTATTCTGGCGCATCACCGTGCAAGTAGGGGAGAATCTTGCGAGCGGGCATAGGACCACTCAATAAAGCGAATAAAGTTGCATGTGGAGACACATAAACTATACAATTCAGTATCCCAGACAGTAGCTTGCGAATGAAAATTTCACCGAGGGTNCAATTCAGTATCCCAGACAGTAGCTTGCGAATGAAAATTTCACCGAGGGTATTGAAATATTGTCAACAATTCTGTACACTGCGTTGTAAGGAACTCCTTGCAAAGTGAACCTTTGTACTGGCCATTTCCCTCTCTAGCTTATCGAGTAGCACTGTGCATAATTCTTGAAAATCGTGCTGGCGGAACGAATCGATGCTATCCCAACCAAACGACCCTGTCAGTTCGCTCGTGTGCACTGGTTTGTCTGATACTTGCAACTCAAAACACGCTGCAAGGCATGCGCCACCGATATCTCTGCGCCATCGTTCTCAGTGGGTATCTCGTAGACCGCCTGGACAAATAAGTTGTATATTCCGCTCAATGCATAGAACGAATTCAATATAACCAGCTTGCGCGATGAACACGCATACAAAACGTCCCAGTGGTGGTCTAGATTAGCCGAACTAATCAATCACTTTCCAAAAAATTCACTCATCATTTCTGCAGTCGTCCGGTGGCAGTTGACAATAACCGTTTTCGGTAAAATCTACGGTCAACAACTTATCAAGCCTGTGCTTTTAGAAGGATCAGTAATGAAGAAAAAAATGAAGATCAAGAATGTATGAGTGAAAGAAACCGCCAATGCGACAGCGAAAATCAAACTTCGCTAGCGATTCCGTCATCAATGGGGCAGGCAGAAGAAACGAGGAAATGTTTGAATTTTCTACATTTTCCTTCATTGCATGCCAAGAATCTGACATTTTTATGCAGTCACAAATTTTATCTGTCCTCCCAGCGTCTGTTAAAAATACTTTCAATCCTCTGCAGTTTCCCACCATTCCCATTCATAACTGCCATTTCCAGAAGGATCCCGAAATCTGCGATGAATTTTCTATAGATAACGGAAGTTTACTCAATTTGTTTCTCATATCCTCAGCTTGTTTCTGCAGCAGTCCATCTTAGCTACTTTGATCATTCGGTCGTGTTGACCACCGCAAATTTTAATCGATTGTGTGGCTCAGAATAAAAGCGGAGCAACAACAAATATCAGTAAACTCGGATAATTCACGACACTCCGGATGGTATGCAAGAACTAAATATTTCTGTTATCAAAGCACACCAAATGCAACAATTCAAAAACGTCTGCCTAGATAATTAACTTCAACATCAAAAGTCGACTCACTTTTCAGAGTATATTGGTGGAAAAAAACGTTTGTAATATAGAATTGAGGTAACAAGTGGCGCCTTCATTCTTCAGTCCAACGAAGCCAGTTCGCTTCGTAGAGTCCCATCTGAAGGAGTCACCTTTCATCCATGCAATCGGTGGTCGACCTTTACACACAGAAAACATATCCCTGAGCTATAAACATCTACCACATAATGAGAGTATTAGAGACGTCAGTTGTTTCGAACCGCGGGAATACAACCGTGGACTCCATTAATGTTGTTGTGAGAATACGGTCACTGAATCAACTAATCGTTTTTACATAATGACGGTGATTCAAATTCCCCTCCAATGATTGCTGCATGGTTTCGTCTCACATGTAAGTCTAAACGCACAAATCATTCACCCCACTGGCATCACTGAAGACTCTCTGCACTCACTTCGGCGGTAATACTATTTAGTTAGCGAAAGGCAAACCTCCTTCGTCGATTCTTCCGGACGTTGATTTAAAGTTCAAAAGCGAGGAACTTCCAATCTTTCAAGGACTTTCTAAGCACTCACATGCGACGATTACAAACACACCAGCAGTGGAAATTTTTGCAAATTTTTATTGCAATCAAAAATGTTTTTTAAATGCAAGCCAGGTTTCCTTTGAAATCATGCCATGTTCCCCTGTGTGTCGTTACTAGTTAGGCGTCACCTTATCACATTGTTCCAATAATCGTTTTTTTCTCCTTTCTCATCTTCATCCCTCGAACATAGCCAGTTAGAATTGTTTGTTTTTTTTTTTTTTCAGAACAAAGTGTTGCGCTACCGAAATTTGAGGAAAATCTTGTTCGGAAGGCAATATGATTTCAGGCGATACCGATATCTTGGCGACATTTTGGCGATATTATCTCAGGCGAAGGCGACCTTGTCACCTTCTAATCCCCCCAATGCCGCCTATGCTAAATGTTAGTTGACACACACAAGCACACACTTCAAAAGCCACGAATGAAGGGTGAATGAAAGCACTTCCCGGCTCAGAGGCTTCTAAATTCACTTCCAAATGAAGCGACACTACTTGAAACGATTTTCCTCTAAGTTGCAAGTTACAGCGTACGCCTCGCTACGTGCATTGCCCGATGATGTACATTGCTTCTCTCTCTTCTTTAGACATCACAGAACGAACGGTTTTGGTTTTGTGGTTTTCCCACCATTGGTCGTAAATTGTAAAGCGCCATAAACATTCGCGTTATGACTGAAATGAGACTTTAGAGTTCGATGCGCTCTTCCATTTCCTCTCTGACTAACATGAGTAAGTGCCGCAATCACACACTGCAGCCAAGAAAGGATACATTCAAATAACAACTCCGTCGTTCCCGGCAGAGGAGGAGAGTCGGGGACGAAGATGGGAACAAAAGGTATCACAACGGCACATTCGCCCTCGTACAGAACGAAATTGACTCGATGATGGCTCCAAAATTCGAGACCTTTATGTATTTTTGGCAACACTCCGCTGTACATTTCAAGATGACCACCGTATAACGACACACATCTCCACAACCACAGTGTTCTTGCAGCGTGGAAGCTTAAGCCGAGGAAAGTTTGAGATATAATCGAAAGTGTGACTGTGCAAAGGCCCCAACTCTACTCCGGAAACGAGACAATTGGACATCGAAAGTTTGGCACCTTGACGCCTTGACAAGCTGGAGGAATAATGCACTCTGCATGACGCTAGAATCTGAGAAAGCAGTCAGATACAATTTAAAAATAACCTGAACGTTGTTGGACATAACGAACAGTGATTCAAATCGACTTTCACGGCAAGTTCCCTTCTTACTGTAACCTCTTTCATAAGAGATCCTGCGAATTGATAAAAACAGAATGTTTAGCAAATCATAAGTTAGAATATGTATAAAGCTTTTAATAAAAACTGTGGCTTAAAGATTACCATTTGGGGGTGAAGTTCTAACTGAGAGAAAGAATAAGATTTCCAATGTTTTGAACGTCTTTCGAATCGCTATTGAAAATCTGTGCAACCCATTCGAACGATATGCTAATCGGTACTGATATGCTCATTGCGTTGCATGCACCAGTCCCTATACATGTGTTTGCAACACAAATAACCTCATGAGAATGCTCCTCAGGCAAGCACGGCAACGCCAAGCCATGCTGCAACCACATTTCTTAGGCTTTCACATGAACATTTGCACTGAAAGTGAACTAAACGATGGCATAAGCATTGTGAGCTAGCTATAGAAAGGCCAACTCACTGAACACCATGCGGCACATCTGCCGTGATCGTAACCTCCAGTGTCTTCTTTGATGAATCCTCTATCTGGATTGGCGAGAACCTTTAATATGTATAGATGCCGAACCTTGTGAGCATTCACTAAAGCAGCAGCAGCAAAGTCTGGAGGACGGTGAGCAAAAGCAAAAGATACATTGGAAAAAGAGACCAAGCACAGAGCGGAAGGCCAATAATAGTGCCCCTTTCTTCAGGCAAGGAACGATCTTGTAACGTACCTCTGAAGCAGAAAGGATACGCCACATCCAAAAACGAAGGAATTTTTCCATGACAGCCTAGATCTGGCACATTATTATAAATGTTGTATCCGCAGCGGATAGCTACCGTTTGAATTTGCGACGCTAGAGATTTTCACTGGTTTCGCAGTTGCAAATCAAACTAGAGGAAACAACTTTTGTTGCCGATTAATCAGCGGCTGAATGAGCATATAACGTATTCAAAATTTTTGCTGTACCTCAACCGCTGAAAACGAAATGTAACAAATTTTTATGTGCGCGACAGTTTTTTCAATCCGACGAGATATGAGAATGCACATTTAAGAAACGCAAGAAAAGTTTCCCGCTGCTTCTTTTT
>JAARMF010001764.1:0-36133 GCA_022844705.1 Toxascaris leonina
AATTGATCAATTCTTGTTCTCTTTTATGAGGAGACAATGATTTCAACGCTCAGAATGACGATTATAAATCCAAATTTCGTAGAGAACGTCACGTCGGTACCGATTTTAACAACGCGACACAAAATGTGACACAGTGAAATTACCGACACTCGTTCGTTGCCTTTAACTAGCAATTTGCCTTGAATATCCATAACGATGTTGTGGCTCATAATCGTTTTTGATCGTACTGCGTGCAAAAATCATCCATACTATATAAAAGCCCTTTTGTGTACCGTATGCAGCACGTATATCCCCCTCCCCCCCCCGTCTGGAAGATCTTCTTAAAGTACATACTTCATCTACAGTATTCAATATTTTCTAGGGAATCATTGCATACATGTCGGAATATTTTATGCTTGCTTTGAGCAATGAAGCTATTTATATAATTTCAAACATTTTTCTCCTTGACAAGCAGTACAGTAACAAAACGAGATATTCAGGCAGTAAGAAGGAGGCACAATTTATGGAAAAATTCAACATCGAATCAAATCATGAATGAGTGCTCCTTAAGTTGACACTTTCAGCGCAAAAGAGAGCTTCTGAGTATGTACATTCTTAAGAAATAGTAATCTTCCAAAAGCGAATCCTGTCCCTTAATATTTTCCAAGTTACTACTTATCGTTAATTTCAGAATCAGATTCACAGTCGGAACGACTGCTTCAGGCTCTAAACAATCCACAACTGGACGCACCAAATGTCTCACCTTCAGTAGCACCATCGAGATCTCGTCTGGAAATTGTTCAAGGTAGGTACATTACGTTCGATGGTCGAGCCATGGAGAGAATTCATCTGCATCAAAGATCAAATATAATTTACTTCTGAACTTATTATTCTTCAACCGTGAGATTTGTTTCGAAAAATGATATAGTTATAAACACTGAAATTGAAAACATTCGAGGTGCAGAAAATTGTGATTATTTCAATCATCACGAAGACACCAAAAGAAAATGATGTTCAAATGGTCAACAAGAATAATCCAAAAGTTCAAATTCGATGATCATCTCTGTTGATAGCTTCGTCTCTGTTGTTTCTCCATAGCATTTTGGCGTTGCACAGTTAAATTGTTTGCTTATGCAATAATGGATATGTTGGTCCCCCGGCGTTTTGTCCATCATCGAAACACCCTGGCATGCTCAAAATATCAACTAAGCACAAAGCACTTTTGAGTTTAGCTATAGAGAATTGCCTCAACAATATGGCAATTCTCTTGACAGCTAGTATTCATTCTTTCAATATGATACGTGCAGCTCTTTTTTTGTGCTTTACTCACAAATATTCAATCAAAAACGATTGCAATTTGCACTGTTGTGATTTCGACGATTGACTGCTCAACGCTGGTCATTAGCCAATACCATTCGGTCATTATATAAATGAGCACAAAGAAAGAGCGACTTTTGTTGCATTCGAGTCGTATTGCAAAGAAACAATAATATATTGCATAAGGATTGCATCGAATCAAATTTTTGTTAATCAAACGAGCAAAAAATGCAATTTTCTTCGCAAATGTTGCATTGCATTCACCATTAAGAAATAAAATTTGATGAAAGTATTGCATGAAATCAAATTTTCTCCGAAAATAACATTCATCGATCAAGAGTAGTATCCATCCTCTTAGTGGAATTTCCCTATCAAGCGCAGTTGAGGATATTTCCACTTCTATGAAATTCATTTATTTCAACTGCAACTTGCAATGCTAATGATTGCAAAAAGTTGGGATTTTCTGCCAAAATCACTCATAAACAAAGTAATGCTAGAAAGTATTTTCATAATTATGCCCGATTGATTATTGAAAAATGTATTCCATAGAAGAAGAGCAAAATTTCTCAAATCCACAGGCAAATAGTATGAAGAAAGCGCAACCATTTTTAATTCTTTTAAATATACGTGGGGGAAGGAGGTGGGGGAGGGGGGCAGTTGATAGGGTTTCTACCTTTGAATCTCTCTGAACGATTATATTTGTTGCCAGATGGATAATAATTTTAATATCAAATACTGCACCTTCTTAAGGTGTTTATTCCTGTCATTTCGAATGCCAAATTTTCCTTCGTTTCTTGATTTTTAAATTCTTGTGCTTATTGAAACGCTACAACTTCCTTAACTTTTCACTAGCATAGCAGAGGATATTCCTCTTCAGCAATTATGCACAATCTCCTCGCTTTAAGAAGAACTTTAATTTTAATGCATTTTGCTTGGCTTTTTTGCTCAGAAGAAATGTGCAAAGTTTAGATGACATTTTAATTTCGGATGCTTCGGTTGATTTTCCTATTTTACTTTTAGCTATTAACTCTCGATTAGCTCCGTCCGAGTGTTACGTCACTTCACTAGCACAATTTTGCATCCCTCTTCAGCATACATCTACTATTTGAAATGACTAGTGGGCAGAAAATGAGACGGGCGAATCTGCCGAAATGGCTAAATTTTATAGGGGCTTTGACACGAAATTACTTAAAGGGGTGAGAGAGATGAGGCAAATGACAATGTGAATACCGACTCTTATAGAAATCAGTATCGCAACTTTTCTGCATTAAAATATTGCAGTGCAAAACGGACTGTTCGAAATAAGCGATGAGCATGAAAACAGGGAACATGGAAAAGGTATTTGTGTGGCTTACGGGATCCCTTTCAATCCTCTCTATCACTGCTTCTCCCATTTCCCGTGTTCCTCTTCTGCATAAAAAAGTATCCAGAATATTTTAAACCTTTCGCATCGGTTGAAAGAATTTCGCGTGTTTTGCAAACATTGTTTAGGCTCCATGGTAAATGGACAATGTTTGTGCGCCTGCGAACGCTATACGGAGCCAGTGGTCGAACATCGGAATGCTTTTGGTGGTTCTTGGCATCCACCTTCCTTTGGTCAACAAAGCTTCGTGTCTATGGTAGGAGCTCGACCACCACTAGCGAACACCCCACCAATGGGAGATTGGAAACCGTGGTACACACCTCAGGTAAAACTCCGATAGAACTGTTAGTGGAATATTCATCAGTGCGAAAGAGAAAGCCAAGAATTTTACAGAAATCACTGCACTTTTCAAAATGCTTTGGTTTTAGTTGATTTTGGTTAAAATTATCAAATAACGGAACATTTCTAAGTCTGTGTTTTGCTAACCGAATATGTTTTAATCTCTTCTTTTGTCATTTAAAGCTTAAATTCGTGGAATAGCAGTGAATCAAAAATTGAAAACTCTGAGGGCTACGCTTCGAATCAGCTAAACGCACTTGAGCAATGTTTGCAAATAGCTTCTCCGTAGGAATAAATCTTAGTTTTCGATAATAGGAATGGCGCGGCGTTATATCAATTAACCGTAATATTAGCCGGCTTTTGCAGTATCACTCTCAATTGTGATTAGCATTTAGTATGTTACTTCAGAGTGGTGCTTTATGAGCGTATTTGAATAAGATGCTTAAAAAGCGAATTTTCCTCCTATTCTCTAAACGTATTTTGTTTCATCAATCTTTGGGTTGAAGGACATCAACAGCCAAAGCTTTTCCACATAGAATGATTCCTCGCCCACTCCTTCATTTTTCCCCTTGAGAAAAAACAATTGGCTTTCCTCGGCCGCATTTCTCTAATTAAAAAAATGCTCTTGAATAGACGATTCAGATCTTCCTTGTGTTTTATTAGCTATTTCATTGTTTCATTGCTTTATAACCTTACTGCAACCTGTTATTTCGGATATTTTTTCTAGGTGAATCAGATGCCACGTAACCACGACATATTCAGTCGATACTACGATCAATACTCAAGAAATCGTAATCTAGGCAAGTGAAAAGTCTCATGCTAGAATAAGTTCTGTGCAAATGCGTTCATCTTTTCAGCACTGATATCGATAGATTAAGATGCTCCTATTACCTTTTTTTAATGTTTTTTATACTCATTTTAACACATTCTGATTATGTAACATATGTATCGACGGCGACACTATTCATCATCTAATGCACATATGTATGTATATTCGGATTTATGTATGTTTGTTACCCTTTCTGTTGCGAATCTGTGGCCAATGATTCGACGGCTTGTGGATGAACCACAGACTGACGATAGTCTGCTGGATAGAAGGCAAACAACTAATAATACCTGCTAAACAAAACGCCGATTGCTGAAAACGTCAGTGAAGCATTATTTGATATATCATTTAGAAGCACTCTAAATTGAAGCTTTATAAGGAGGAGACTTTTTACAACCAGTTCACACCTAGTAAGCGAATTAGGGGTTTGGATAGTTAGCATCAATTCTAGTGAAAACATGATGGTGATAGTTGATCTAGTTCACCTTAGCTTGCATTGTTGTAATAGCTTTACTGTGCTAGTAGGCTATATCTAACTTACTTTGTTCCCCATATAGAACAGTGAATCACGACAAATCAATTGAGCACAAAAATGCACGCATAAACATCAAATGAACCGATAACAGGATTTGGGATTATAACTAAATTAGGTGATATGAAGATTTTGGCAATCCCACTAGTGCTCGAAAGCCGAAGCACTCTCTACTGAAGATCTTCGAGGTAAGATTTGTACAGATAATTCCATAGCACCCAACTTAAAGGAAATAAGAAAATACGAACCATAATATAATTCGCATTGTTGTTCTTTCCAAAATCGCACACTGCCACATTTCCTCAACATTTCTTTCTGGGATAGCGTGTTCGACCTTCATGTAATTACATACGAACCTTATTTATGGGAAACTAAAAAAACAACTGTCGCTTCAATTAGCCGAAGTTTTGCGATGCCATGAGCGTGTAAGTTTCTAATGTAGGATCTTTGCTGAAGCATTCACCTATGAGATGCGAACTTTGCCCCCTATTTCTGGTCATTTCGACTTCGCTTAAAGTGCTGTTGGCAGATATCTGCAGCCAAGATTTTTGCGGTAGGCTATTGCGGCCGGCTGGCGTTTGAACAATCGGCGTTGTTTGTTCGATATTTTCATTAGTTGACATTTTGATTAGTTGACATTTACAAGTGTCAGCATTTAGCTGTCGTGTATTGTGCATTTAGCATTTAACACATCTGACCTCATTTCGAATTCCGATGCAAAATGACTCCAACGATCATATTTCTTCGTGTTTTTTGGCTAGTGTCTTAGTTGTGTTATCGTCGTTAATTATTTCTCGAGGTGAAACTCTGATCCAACAAACAATTCTTGCCGTTTTTCTTTAATATTAGCATAAATATGTCGAATAAAATTTTATTCACACGTTGATATTTGAAAAATGTGAACAAAACAAGCTTCTACATAATTGAAAAAGAAAGCTAAGCACCTTCGAGCGATGTGTCGAGAATCACTCATTGAAGCTTTTCAAAATTACAGATAACAAAATGCAGTATATTACATAAAACAAGTTGGACGCCAATATTAATTGACAGTAGAGTGAGACGCACTAATGACGCTAAAATGTCATAGAATTTTTTAAAATTTAACGCTCGTTGTCGTTTTTCTCTCTCTTGTCCTTCCTGCAAAATTATAAGTAAGCTCGCAAGTGGAAGTAAAGAAAAAAACGTTGCAATCATTTCCACGTATAGTTGCCATCTAACTTGAGCTGCATAATATGACTGAATGTTACTACAAAAGTGAATTTTTTATTTTAATATTTCACATATTTAAATATTTTTGTTTATCGGAAATTCTCCACAATCATTATTGCATAAATGAAAATGCAAAAAAATATAATGCATAAAAACGAGAACGGAGAGAAAAAATTTATTCGATGCATTAAGATCACTTAATTATGAGAGACAAAACAGAAGAGGGCGGCAACTGCTTTCTATACAAGAGATCACAGACACCATGAATAATAGGTGTGACGACTTTGAAGGTAACTGCATTAGTCAAATCGAAGTACGTATTTGTTAATTGCAAAACATAACTCATCAAAGACAATTAATTGACTTTAATCTCATTTTAATATCGGCGCTAATAAACCTTGCCGACTAGATTTTGTTTCCGATTCCGGTATCGGAATAAACCATGTCGATTCGATTTCAGTTTCGATTTCGGTGATGGAAAAAATCAGACCGGCTATGGAATTAACGAGTGTATAAACTGTGGCCAATAACACTATTAAAAAATATTGCTTAAAATAATACTTAGTTAATCACCTTGTTTTATATAGAGTCGAAATTTTTGAGAAATTCCCTTTTTTTATTTATTCACTAAAAACAAAAAATGACCTGGAGATCAAGAGCTAGAAAAATATTTGAGGATATAAATAAGCGCATCGTTTATTGTCGCTATTCTGATCGTTTCGAGCGAACTGTCAGAGAGGACGTCTCAAAACAGAATGAAAGGTGACATTTATTATATTGGTCATTTTGCAAATATTGATGACTTCGCTATTCTCAAACACCAAATGTCACAAAGTCTTTGAAATATATGGCAAATAAAGTGGAAGCACTGAGGAAAGAGGCATATTTCACACAATCTATTGCATGGAATGTTGTAAATATACAAAGCTGAAGAGGGTTTGCCTCGTCTTTCAAAAGCATTTGAGGGATTCAATAGACAGACGAAGAGATATATTCGAGTTTACATGACAACGCGTTCGCAAAAAGATTTTAAATAATCTCGAGATAAGAAAGTGGTATACGACCTCGTTTGCCGCTTTTTTCAGCCATAACGAAATCAGGATCCATTCCCGGGAGACGATAAACGATAACAATCTGAAATAGAAAACACTGCATCACGATGGACTATGCAAAAAAGTACATTCCTCGCTAGCAAGCATACGACTCCATTGAACCAAACACAAAGCTCATGACATATTAGAAGCGCATTTGTCGGGTGCAAGCGTTTCGATGGAAGTTGAGATACATTTAACAAAGGCGCAACTGTCACGTAAGCAATTTGAAATTCGTACAGTACTGTAGGGATGACTTAGCCACTATCGAACAACCAATTAAGTCACTTGGTTGCACAACTGACAGGAACGTTTGTTGCACTAAAGCTTGTAGTTTTATGAACGATAAACGATTCGATACGATATGAGCGAAATTTGCCTAGCGCATGGACTACAAGCGTACGCATTGTGCACGGGTTTGATATTTAAGGAAGGTCAATAATAAGGCTTCTCCTTTATCCATAAATGCAATAGCATTTACATACGACGGTTTTGAGATATATGCAAACGCAAAAGCGGCTATGCCATCTTTCTACGTAACAACAGCTTCCGATTTCTTTTTTTGCTACTCAATTCAACACGAAAAATTCCATCGTTGGGGAAGTTGCAGAATCGACGCATCGATTCGGTTATCTCTATAGACCTTCAAACACCTTCCAAACTAAACATATCGATAGCAGAAATATGTTTCATTGCAGAAATGCAAACCTCATTTTTACTAGCGCTAAGTTCTTGAGGAGTTTGCGCATCATAGTCGAAAATAAGTCTTGCTTGTTTCGTTCCCATATCATCATTCGCATAAGCGGTCTTCGTACCGTTGATTGCTCGCGTTCGATTATCGGATGTTGTGCTTGATGAACGCCTCTCTGATTCGTTCTCATTTTGTATCAGAGTTACGGATGAACCACGAAAAGACATCGTGCTACAATTATTCAACAATAAGCTGAAAAAGAAGAGCAGAGAACAGCATTGTACTTAACACATTCCCGACCAACACACGAAACCACACGACGCTAACTTTGAGCGCCTTTCTTGTGAGGAAAGTTTTCTACATTCCTAGTTCTGTACGACTAAATTATAATGACATAATAAGCGAGGAAGCATGACAGGGAGCTTAACACAACACTAGTATGGTGATATGCGCTTTAGCATTGTGCTCAACTAACTCTCAACTAGCCCCAGAAGTTAATGACAAAAAGGCCGTTATGTTTCAGACGACTCGATTACCCTAAAAATTGTTCATGAAGCGCCCAACCGTATGTGGAAGGCATCGCGATCGGTATAATATGCATGCAGCTTTATCCGAATGTTCTTCTATCCGTTCTTCCGATATTGATGGCCCAGCTTGATGGAAGATGGGACCCCTTTAATGTCCATTATACCTATCAAGTTTCATAATTCAAGCATCAGCAGCTCCAGGATTGAAACTACTGCGCAGACAGGCAAACATGTGTATGTGTACTACCGACACGATGTCGCATGACGAACTCGAGCGAAGTAAATTCTCGACGGCATATTAAAAACCTCTTACAACGAAAGCGGAGTTTGTCACATCGTTAAATGCTCATATTGCTTCATCACCTGTTTGGATCTATCAAACGGTCAGCTTACGAGTGAAACACTAATAAAAAGTATCTATTTGCTCGGCTATATGGAAAAGCATATTAATTTGCAAATATGTTTCTCGCAATTTTTCCATTAAGTTAATATGTGACTTGAAAGTCATTCTTTGTTGCAATGAAACTGCTTCAATAACTATATGTGAATTGTAAAAGTAGTACGATATTCACACATTTAACTCCTCAGCAAGACTTTTTCGTCCTTATGTCGTTTCATTCTTGAATAGTGCTAAGAAAAGAGTTCTATAGAACGTTGTCGAGATGGTTCACAAGGGAAGTATTTCGAAGGTCCTTTACGCCTTTAATTATAAAGGCATTCTCAAATTTTTAGCCTCTAAATTATGGAATGAAAAGTAATATGTATTCTACGTTATTTCGTTTATTTTTTTTAAAACGATTAAAGGAATTCCTGAGAACGACTCTGATTAAATTTTTCGAATATGCTCCAACAGTAACGAGATATGCGCATCCATAGCAATTACCTCCTGCACACTGCAAACAGTAGTGAATGCCTCTATTTATGATATCAAATTATTCACATACCCTACGGAATAGCTAAGAATGCTAATAGGGCCATAAATATGTTTCTGGCTAATTACACGTTGTGCCAGCTGAAAATGAATCTTTTGCAGATTTACATAACGATCGAAATGTGGAGGCATCATAAAATTCAGCACATTTTACTCTTTGCTGATTTATGGATGCGATCGATCTGTTCATTAGATGCGTATGTGCATATCCTTCCCTCCATCCTCCTCCCCCCNCCCCCCTTCTCTGCAATTTTCCGCTAAGCATTGAATTAAGGGAAATGAAAATGGCACAGAATCACATATGCATACTTTTACATGTACGACCGGCTATCGAACGAGAAACGATTCCGACTCTGGAAGCGTAAATCCGCTTGGCTGTGTAAAAAAAGCAATTGTTGTCAGTTACTGCAGATTATTTTTGCGCATTGAAACCACTTAGATCTCTATAAAGACCATATTATGCGATCTTCCTCTATGCATTCCCTCACTCGTTTGATATCTTTGATGATCGAATAGGAAAGAAGACAATGAGGATTAAGCAAAAATCCGAAAACTAATTTGAATCGTTAAAAAAATTGCTGAAACTTTTAGTGAAAATTTATGAGCGAATAAATAAGAGGACAATTTCACGGAAGAAATACTTTTATATTGATAAAATATTTCAAAAACAAATGACTTACGAAAAGAAATATGAAAGATGGCGAGCGATAAATCCTCAACTACTATATAATCAACAGAGACGTTTTCCTCGAGCAATATTTACAGTAATCACTAGAGTTGAGGTGGGAAATTGGAATTGCATGAAGATCCGATCAACAGAGCGAGTAAAATAAGGCAAGCGAACACCTCCATCCCCACAGCCCCTCTCACATTCTCCCTTCCTCAACATCAGTGATTACTTCTCAGATAATCGGATACAATCCACATGAAGCAAAAGCAACCGCTTAATAATAATATAAACAAAGAAGAAATATTTAAAAGACTTTTGAAAAAGAAGCGCGTGAATGCCAACCAATTTAAATCTCTCTCGATCAAACTTAGCAAATAGTTGTCGCTAAAGTTACTACTACGTAAAACAATATGAACTTATTAAGAGCATATCATAGAAATTCAAACTACTTCGACCGATCCAATTTAAGGAATTCAATGGGTATTTTATATTTAAAGAAACAAAGTAAAACTATTTACTGGATATACCGACGATGGGAATCACATTGCAAGTTGGCAAATACACTCGATGAAACTTGAGGAACTACCCTTATCCTTCAATGGAAATTCAACGATTACTAAGCTATAAAGTGATGCTTTCTTTGAGGAAAATAAATCGATGCACTATAAGTTCTAAAATTGCGCTTCCTAGAATTATGGCAACACAACGATGAGTCTTGGCAATGAAAAACCCTCTCCGCATATATCTCAAACCAGCGATTTATGGATTTAGATTTTGCTGGCCAGGAAGGTTCCTTCATTTTCGAATATACTAGTTACTAAATGAAGCTTGAACCGGATTACATATGACTTCAATACAATATATTAAGCAGAATCTCCGAAAAAAAAGGCTGCAACACCTCCAACAAAATTATGCAAATTGCAAAAATCGCATATAAGCATCTCTATCTTTATATAAATCTCGGCGTTTAGCTTAAACAATAATAACTAACCAAAGAATCTGCTTCAGAGAAAAAGCGCATCACACAGACTTCAAGTGAAGCTTACAGCAACAACACAGTCAAGCTTGCTCATTTATTTTTGAAGAGAAATAACCCTTCCAAAGCGATGGATGGGCATTTGACAAACGGGCGCTCAAATTGTGCTCCATATTCCACTTTCAATTCACCCTTTACCATCCCCTTTCCTATGTTCAACAACCTCAACAATGTGCAGCAAGAAATTACAACAGACTGGAGATACGCCGACTAGTGAGCTCCATCAGAATCATATACCTACTAGTGCATCCATGTTTGCGTATGCACTTATCCTCTTTCCGCTTTTAAATTCTAAACAGCGCCCATAGAATAAGTGTCGACCTATACGCTAAGCTGAAGCTTCAATTTTTTCACCACATCTATTTATTACACAAGCTTGTCCATTTAAACGTTCAAACACATAGTTCAGTGAACGCCATCAGAGTGGATAATCTCGTCACAGCATCCAAGTGGATCTGGTCACTTAATGGAAAGTTCCATCCGTTGTGTGGTCTCACCTAGCTGTTCGCCATTTTGATGCATTTCATGATGTGTTCACAGAAGCAGCAGCCCCCTCTCACCCCTCCGTCATTCTCCTCTTCCCCCTCATTCTCCTGCTGGGAGTAATAAAAAGCTGCAACCTGATTTTCAGGTTGAGATCACAATGGAACTGAAAAATAGCAAACACGAAGAAAGCAAAACAGACAAAAGAAAATCAATGAAAGAATCCCCACCTCCGACCTTTTTACATCAGTTCTTCTAGGCGAACGTCTGATTAAACGAATAATTTAACGAATGAATAAATAAAAATAAATTAAATATAATCACTGTAAATTCAGAGCATTTCATAAATAACACCGAACTGTGTCTAAAGTTTTAAACGACCGGATGTATTTTCCACATTGCCGAATGTGTTATGTTCAACAACGCAATATGCCCATCATCATCAGCTCTCTTGTCGCCTCATTTACAGATATGATTGTCAACAATATCGCATCGCACATGGCCATTTCAATTATCGACGTTATTCTCTTTCAGATGAAACGTTGAAGAAAACAAACAATTCGCCGGGTTAAGTACTTTCCATGTGATAAAAAGGTGCTGGCGATATAAATAGTGCACCCGCAAAGGAAATATGCAAATAAGAATGACGGCGATGCACTCACACTCTGATGGAATATGACAACGAAGGAAATGACTCGCAGGATTCATCCCCCTCTACGACTGTGCACATCAAGAACTAGATGATTGGCAAAACTTGGAAATCTCTTCTCTCCATGGAATACTGCACTGTGCCCTTGCTCTCCATATAGACGTAAGCAAATCGACGGATACTTACGGATAGACTAAGATACATCTATTCCAGCGAACACAACGGCCCAGTCATATGAGCTACCACCACTCAAAGTCACACAAAAACTGATTAAGGCCCATGACAGTCTATAACTCTGAAATGTTGGCGATCGCCAGGTAATAAGTGAATTGAGTTAAATCCAACCTAACCTCTAATAATAAAAATAGGACATAGGAAGATGCGTGGCTACTATCTTCATGATCGCCACGCCGAAGAGCACGTTTCAGAGTGTTTAGGAATCATGCAATATTATAGAACTTTCACATTTCAATTGCTGAAAATTCAAACCACTTCATCAATCCCAATTCCCAAAAGCAAAAATCCGCCAAGTGAAGAGTTTTACACTAAAAGCAGCATGCACCTAGCGAGAATAGCATTCACAAAGATGTTACGTCTATAAAAATCATGCACACTCATTTACGCATCACAGTGATGATTGTTGCCCGAGTAGCCGAACACTCCCCCTTTCCCCATCACCGGGATCCTACATTCTCATATATATATATATATATTTGACAGCAGATTCAGTCGACGCAAACGTGGACGTTTTCAACTAATAAATAGGTTCAAACAGATGAATTATCACTGCAAAAAGTCGCCCCAGATTACTACAAATATCAAATCGATACAGCGGCCTTCCCAACCTCGAAACCACCCCTAGCATTAGAGATACCATCGAGAAAATCTTTCACAAACAACTTAAAAGGAAATCACTGGGCACACATCACTTTGATCCACCACTTGCGTCGCCACCAGCATTCGGTTGTCGTTCAGTGCTGTGCTGTTGAGCTGTAGTCTGCTTAGGAGACTCTTTGGCCGTGGTACGGACACTTGTCGGTGGGCTGCTCGCATTCGAGTTGCTATATAGACTGATCCCCGAGTCGGCACTCAGTGCACTACAACAAGACACAACATTCAGACAAAAACGATAACGAACAACGCAACAAACACCCAATGCCTCGTTCTATTTGCTGAAATACGAAACAGGACTAAATATGCCGTTATGGCTCTAGACCATTGCAGTTGGTGACATTACTACCAATGGGCAGAAAAAAAAAACAAAAAAGTGAACATAGCAAAGTGAACCGATTGGGATTAGAGTCTTGGTGCTTCTTATACTTTAGTTTCTTTCTTTATACTAAATTAACGATGTCACAATTTGAAGCGGATGTGAACCTGTGTGCCAATGAGGAAATCACATCAAAAAATCAACCCCCCTCCCCCCTCATCTTTATTTAACCTCATAAACGACACCCAAGTTTCATCGCCCAACATTTCGAAATCACATCAGAATACTCTACTGCTCTTCAGAAATGCCGCTAATCTAGCAAGAAATCTTTATAAGTTTAAAAAGTAATGAAAGTCTCAGCTTACATATGTAGACAAGCAGCTAAACACATGCAATATAAACACTCTCTCCTCTCTTCCAAACAACACTTACGAACGCGACAATATAGAAAATAGAAAATATGACAAAATAAACAAGGTGGGCAGAGGGACGGAGTACCACAGTATTGCCAAATACGAGATAAGCGATCTCCATTGCCTTCGCAGCAACAACTGACAACGATTACAACAACAAAAAAAAAAAAAAAAAAAAAAAACATCGGCTACTAAATTTCGCACATTAAGAACAAAAGCAACTGCAATGAGACGGAGAAGCTCAACCGAATCCTCTACATGCGGAATACCCGCACTTCAGAACAGATCCCACTATCATATCCAGCTAATAAACGCGTTTCATGCGGGTTTAAAATATCGGTTACGGTAATGTTTTGATTATCAATCAAGTAAAAACCTGTCTCATCTCTTTATCTCTCTCCCTATCAACCTCATCAAATAACTAAAGCAAATTAAAATCAATAATCTGAGACCGTTGGAAACCACGCACGGGCATGTCCAGTACAATAACAAGCCAGGATATAACCTTAAACCTATCGCTCTTCACTATCTTCTTACCACTAAAGAATCTAAAAGCGATGCAAACAACAATAAGAAAACGATGGAGAGAGTTGTTATGCTCAAATCAGCTATATGTAATTCACTTCAGCTCAGACCGCTCAGAGTTTTCTAAAACAAACGCAGCATATTTGAGATCAGTTATCAAAATATTTGTGATTTTTGAAGATGGATTTGAGAAGTAATACGATTAAACAAATGGGCATCGAAGTTTTTTTTTTCATTTGTCTGCAGTGCGCATTCGATTGTCCATGCGACTCAAGTTATTGACAAACGTACTCATAGAAGCTGGCTCATCTTTGAGGTCAACAGATCCAGAAGCATGGAAAAGTTTTCGAACGATGGATGCAAAAACTTCAGTGCTGCACTTATTCATCGTTCAGTCATTCATTATGATGATCACTGTTTTTACCCACGCTAGGAATTCCTCTCAATTCAAGGTTGTATCTCCAAATAGTCATTCAGAATCCACCTGCACCAGGTTTCTGCTTACAAAGATATTCGAAACTATGATGTCCCATAAAAACAAGTAAACAAGCCTAGATCCCAAACATTGATCGTTGTTTCATGCAACGCATACCCACCCTCACAACAGAATGCTCGCCCAGTCTCGATTAAAATCATCTGCACGGTAATNNNTAAAATCATCTGCACGGTAATACGTGATGGACAAATAGATGTCAGTTGTGTCGAATCAACATGTGTTAAAGTCATGCCTTCGTAGAAAACAGTGTGCATGAAGGAACAACACGACTTCGGTATACACACCACAGCGAAACTATTTATTAATAAAGACACCGCTGTACCTCACGATTGGCCATCTGCGCCAAAAAATTTGTCACTGCAAGTGCGCAGATCATTCGACTATTTTGACTGCATTCTGAGATTAACAAAAAGGCGAAAGATTGAGAGAAAAGCTTACCCAGAAAGTTCCCTTTGCAAATCGGCCATATGTTGATGAGCTTGTGCATAGAACGACATTTGCGCCTCGACGAAGTCCCGTAAACATTTCAGTTGATTGTTCTAAAACATTCATAATTAAATGCACCATAAGAGAAGATAGCATCTTCAAAAAGACATACGCCCCATTTATTTCACATGAATCAAAGAAACAATAAACAAGAGCAATGCTATGAAGCTACATGCACAAATTCTACTCACTTAAAGCTTCACTAATGCAACTACATATGTCAAATTAGGAATCACACATCATTTCTGCTTTTTTTTTATCAAAGACAGGATCCTTTACACTCCTGAACGCCGGAATATTAAAAAAATTTCGAATATATCCGTTTGACCTCAGCACCTCAAAAAGCGCTAACCGTGCGACTTTAACTTCTAATTATATACATTATCGAGTGGATTCTCAGTTTTCACCACCTATCGACACTATCTGTTGCCTGCTGGCTGTAATTTATCATCAAATGCCCGTCTTGCATACCTACNCGACACTATCTGTTGCCTGCTGGCTATAATTTATTATCAAATGCCCGTCTTGCATACCTACATGTACCTTATTTATGATCTCTGATCTTTGCTCTCATCAACCTCTATGTGTTTTTAAATGCATGGCTATGTGCAATGTTTATACCTATGTATGCATTGTGGCTCCCGTGTATTGCTATTCTATTGGATATGTGGTGCCATGGTTTCTTTATTGCAAACAAAGATGTTTATCATAATCCATCCATGACCGGTCTCGCGTACGACCTTTACAGACCCCTCTCGACCTATGACTTTTACAAAGCCGCCTTCGATTCTCGTCATTTCAATGTTTATATGAATATACCCCCTCTCATCTTCAAAGACGCAAACGCTTACATGCGCCGTTTGAATGCCTTCCAAGAGAAGTTTCGTTATTTCGGCCTGCTTATCGAATTCCGCTTGTGCCACACGTAGATCCGCCTCGGCCTTAAAGATGCGAAATTCATCCCCAAATTGCGTCAGAAGGAATTTACGTGAAAACTGCCATTTAAAATTGATGGCAGAACATATATAAACGCATAATCGATCACAAATCAAAAACATACAAAACGAAAACTTCCACACGATAGTAATAATAATTCAAAACAACTTGCGCAGGAAACAATTCTGTGCATTTTGCAAACATCACCTATTTGAATCTATTTTATGCATCAGCAGGTGAAGAGAACAAAAGGTGGAATCCCTGCTCTCTTGTTCACTCAACAACTACCCTCTCCTCCCCTTCAATCCGTTCATTTCTCCCTTTCTATCCTCTCATCTAGTAGAATGCATCGTCAGTTCCACTCATTCCACTCATTTTCCATGATAACAACATATAGGAAATTCAAATCCACGTATCTCCCTTGCAAAGCACTTCTAAAATCTTCTAAACCGTCACACAGACATCAAAGACAACTATTAAAGAAGAAAACGAACGTAGAAACAAGCAAACAACAGGAAATAAACAACAATCATGCAAACGACATTCCACCGATTGCAACAACCTGCTCCAATGTGAACGTCGTATTCGGTGACTGTATAAAATAAAAACACTTTATGAGATGGTATTGCAACAGCAGCACTCCAACTTGGCAATTAAAGTCAAACAATGATTTCATTTAAGGACAGGTGATGGCACACCTGATGAAAAAGATCCCGACTCCATTTAAGTTTGACTTTCAATGAGAAGAAAACTGCGCTGCAACCGAACGTGAAAAACCATAATTGTGGAGGAACCAGCGTTCCTACACGTGTAGGATTCCTCCTCCACCCCACGTAGTATTCTGGGTTATTTGAAATCAGATACAGCATTCGATGTTGAAAACAAAACGATTTTATTTCATAAACATTGCTTATCAAAGATCCCTCAAGTGATTCAGAGAAAAACGATTCAACAGTTCAAATGCGACGTTAAATAAATATCCACCTCAGCATGTGGCCTATAAAATGGGCACAATACTTCGAGTATTTGACGTCTTCAGTGGCTTCGAAGGCAATGGAACGGACGGCATAGATACTCTCATGAAATCTTGAAACTGCGCACTTCCTTCTCCAAAAATTCATTCCCAAAGAAATACGGATCACTTTTAAAGGAGATGCACCGAAGGCTGCGCGAAATAGACAGACAAGATCTCATAATGCTATTCTCATGTGCACTTTTGCAATCGATGAGGTTGAACGAGATATCTGACTCAATGGGATCTGATGAAGATAAAATCTACCCTCCCCCCTTCTCGAAACATCAGGTTCACTGAGCAATGATAAAATTATGGACATTTCGCGCTGAAAGAAATCTTGTGACGAGCCCGTATCGGAATCTCCTGGCCACCTTACGATCGCTCTCTCGTCCTTCCTCAAAGCACTAATAGTGAACATCGAAAAGCAATATGCCATGTCTCGGAATTAACCGATGTGGTTGATTTTGCTGGCGATCGCTGTTTCGCAACAATAATTAACTACTCTTGTTCGAAAGAAGTTAGATGCCTGCGCATTGAATAACGTTCACTGCATTCAGCTAGGGCAAGGGGGAAATGAAAGGCGTCTTGAGCTAAAAATTGCGCTGCTATTGATATATATCATAGAAGATAAAATGCCACCACCCTCCTCTCAACACAAATATGTTCCCTCAGTCCAAAACAAAATCCAAAGATTTTGGGAAACTAGCAATTTTCTAAATAATACAACATAGTATCGAGCTCGTAATACAAACAACTATCAAAAGTACCCTCCCTCCCCCNTGTGGCCTATAAAATGGGCACAATACTTCGAGTATTTGACGTCTTCAGTGGCTTCGAAGGCAATGGAACGGACGGCATAGATACTCTCATGAAATCTTGAAACTGCGCACTTCCTTCTCCAAAAATTCATTCCCAAAGAAATACGGATCACTTTTGAAGGAGATGCACCGAAGGCTGCGCGAAATAGACAGACAAGATCTCATAATGCTATTCTCATGTGCACTTTTGCAATCGATGAGGTTGAACGAGATATCTGATTCAATGGGATCTGATGAAGATAAAATCTACCCTCCCCCCTTCTCGAAACATCAGGTTCACTGAGCAATGATAAAATTATGGACATTTCGCGCTGAAAGAAATCTTGTGACGAGCCCGTATCGGAATCTCCTGGCCACCTTACGATCGCTCTCTCGTCCTTCCTCAAAGCACTAATAGTGAACATCGAAAAGCAATATGCCATGTCTCGGAATTAACCGATGTGGTTGATTTTGCTGGCGATCGCTGTTTCGCAACAATAATTAACTACTCTTGTTCGAAAGAAGTTAGATGCCTGCGCATTGAATAACGTTCACTGCATTCAGCTAGGGCAAGGGGGAAATGAAAGGCGTCTTGAGCTAAAAATTGCGCTGCTATTGATATATATCATAGAAGATAAAATGCCACCACCCTCCTCTCAACACAAATATGTTCCCTCAGTCCAAAACAAAATCCAAAGATTTTGGGAAACTAGCAATTTTCTAAATAATACAATATAGTACCGAGCTCGTAATACAAACAACTATCAAAAGTACCCTCCCTCCCCCCTCCTTATTCCATGGTTACCTAAAATTATCTAAATCACAAACATTATCCGAGCGGTGGAACAGAACCCCCAAATCAAAAATGCCTCGTAACTTCTACAACGACTGCAATCTCCCAAATTCTTTCCACTGCATAAAATCTAAAAGGAAGGTCAGGTAATAAATAAGAACAACTGCAATTCGAAATGAGATTCTTCACATTACTAGATAAGCGACATTCTTCGAATCACATTTACTACTTACTTACTAGATATGCATCCACCATTTAATGCTCACATTTAACGGCAACATAGGGAAGCCTCCGGAAAGGAAAGAAATGCTTTCACGCGGTGATATCAATATCGTCTAACCGCCCCCATTCATATGGATAATACTATTCGTTCAACTAAGCTCATAATCACATGGTAGCCAGGATTTGCCGATTGCGAACCTATATCGTTAGGTATAATTTAGTGACAGGACGAGGATGGATCAAGCGGAACAGCGTGCAGCAATTACCACTATAATATGCGCTTTTGCAATCGCCTAATTTGACGAATAAATTTAATGGCCCACTAGTAAATAATAAATCACGCTCAACAGCGCGTGTAAGTTTTAACATACCTGGCCACATCTGCAAAATACTCTGCGAAAAACTCGTTGATCTGTTGCAAACTACGATCTTAGCAGCTGAAAACCATGCAGAACTAGGAGAAATACGACAAGTGCATTGGTTTGACATTATTGACGCCATAGAAAAATCCTTGAGACGTAAACGATAAGAACTATTGGAATCATATATGCATATTCTCCTCCGCTCCTCACAACTTGCTAGTACTGCTCTGCATAGGCCTTTCAAGGACTCAGAAGATTTGAAAAATCGATGAAATGACGTAAAAATTGAAAAAATAGCGTTTTAGTCAAAATTGCATNNNTAGCGTTTTAGTCAAAATTGCATCGCTCTAGGCTTGCGCAACTCCACTACAGAAATCTAGAAAATTATGGCAAAGTACACGCGAAACCTCAACGTTCAAACCTCACCGATTCTGCACAACTCGGTAGGTGCAGCTATAGGAGCATCAGCAGAATCATTGTAAATCTCCCTCGGCTTTTCGCTAGGTACCGAACCGAAGTAACCTTAGGCAGAATGTGTGAGTGGAGTAATTAATCTCGATATATTGTAATCATTACTGTTGCTATAGCTGCGCAAACACCCTTGAAAATTTCGATTCTTCTCGCCGATTGGCCCACCTCAGCGAGTGAATTCAGATCCCTTCGACTAACACCTTGATACTCTTCCTACCTCAAGCCCCAAAAATTCTGTCACCATAGCTTATTTTACGTGCTAAAAACTACATATAACAGGCCTATAAGTGGCACATCTCATGATAAACGCTTCGACGACTAGGCACGTAGACGGTATCATCAGTATTTTCTCCTCACCTCACATGCTAAGGGATTATAAAATCATCACCCCGTGACCAATTACTTTTTCGCCCATAAGCTGACGGAGAGGATGCAAAGAAACGACATCTTCCTTGTCGAATGACATCATATCCCCGTTTCCCAGATGAGAAGACCCGCGATCTCCAATTCGCTTGCCCAGCTTATCTGCGAACTACTTTTCCAAAAATTTTTAGCCACTATGCACTCATCCGCTAAAGTCTGTAGGAAGGAACTAAAAACGATTTCAGAGTCACTTGTGATATGCCGTTATTGACATATGGCGAAACAAAGCTTGTCGCTGGATCGCCGCAAGCCACAATCATGGCTATTGACCTGGACATGATTAATGACCCGCAATGACTTTTGGAAGAATGCAAAAACTTTTTCATCTCTTTCAATTTCCTGCGTGTTAATGGGTTCATTGGATGTGGCTTGCGTTCAAATGCTCATGCATCAATGATTTGTTGGCTCGAAAATTCTGATACAACAAACTATTCAGCTGCGAACCTTTCCCTTCCCTCAACACATCCCAGAATAGACATGTGCGCAAAACTCCGATCCGTCAATATATTCACGAGGAAATTTGCCAAACTGAGTATTTAATACGGAGGAAGGGGGGGGGGGGGGGAGAGGGAGAGGAGTGAAGGAGGAAGATGCGGAAGAGGTGATTTAATTAGAAATGACCTTAGAGAATCGCAACACAACACTATTCAAATTAAAGGAAGAAAGAAAGAATTATGCAGAATAAATTTAAAGCATAAGTGTTATCGCACATCAGTTGTTATGCGCAGATTTCTTCCTAAGGATCCCATTAATAATGAAAAAAGATGCTTAAAATATTGCTCAGCAACCACTAAACCGCCACAAAGTCCAATAAACGTCTGCATCTCCCAATGTCCAATGCTCAATATCAAAGCAACCAGAATCTTAGCATGTTTTTCAATGAATTTTATGCACATTCGAGTATTCGCATGCCGACCGAATAAACTGCAGTTTGTTTGCTTGATTGACTTGTAATATTGATAACTCTGGATGCAGTGCTTTTCAGGCTGCAACTGCCGTTCATACAGACAGTACACACATCGATATGCGTGCATAAATACATGTACCACTACACTACAACGCTCTCTGTAAACGCCAATTTGCAGAGGCGAATTCAATGGACCACCGAGCGAACATCACACGATAGCACCAGTGTTGCAAAGGAATTGCAACACAACTGTTTGCGACATTCGGGGATTCGAACAAAGGGAAGACGTTTGCGCCTAAACTGGAAAGTGCACGAGAGGGTAACTGACTGAAAGAGGGCACGGACATGTGGAGGAGCCCATGCAGAAAGCATAATGGAAGAAATTCCTCGAAAAGAGCAAAAGGAACGGAACGAAAGGACGGGAACGCGAGTAGTCCCGAAGGCGCCCACTTAGTGAAGGTATGAGCAGAAACTCACGGTGAGAGGACACCAGCGGGAGAAGGAACCTGCTAAAAGAAGGTATAGACGACATGAGAGATTTCGCCGGGAGAGCCTTGTGAAAGTAGGAAAAAGGAATGATTCTAACCGTACCTGTCACCTTATGACTTATAACTTTCTACGTATGCTTTTACAATGCACACCTGTACACTGTCGAATTCACAGATGTCGGAAATCCGCCGCAACGCTGAAATCCTAACAAAGGAGGCAGTCGTGGAAAATCTAAAGGAAAGCGGTGATTATAGCACCAAAATTTTACCTTTTAACAATCTGACAGGAAGGAAAATTGAGTCAGAATATACAAAAATAGCCCCTCTCACGGGTATAGAATCTGCCACTCAAGTGGATCTGATTGCGGACACCATCAATACCAGATCTCGATGTAATACTTACATTGCTTTGTGCTTCAAGTGATTTCGCCTTCCTCAAACGACTTTTCGCCGCATCCAAATCCAGTCGCTTCGTATTCAAAACCTTTCGCTCACGCTGAATCAACTCTCAGTTAGCCAATCATCTTTTCTATATAAACACGCGTATGTTCCATAAAGACATATAATTCCATAATCTAATGCGGTCGTCTCTTCTAAATGCCCTCATCTTATCGATTAAAATGCCTTCATCACTCTCTGCTCAAGGCAAAAGCTTATACTATATATGACTGAAGCACATACATATAAAAACCTTTTCTTTCATTCTAAAGTCAATCTTTCAACACGAAATAATGCTTCCTAATGCACCACATTCAGCATAAAATCAAATAATTCGCTTCTAAAAATAAATCCTTCAAAAAGATTCGATCAAAACCGTGTCTGAATGAAAAATATTTCGGCAGATAGGCGAATCAAGCAAAAAGAAAAGAGGAAAAAAAGAAAACAATAAACCTGTATTGTTTTCATATCGCCTTCAAGAAAGCGACGAATTGGTAAAAGCGTATTGCTAGCACAGTTGTTTATAAAGTCACGCTCACCAGCACCCAATTTGAATTCCGCTTGCGCAACTTTCAATAATGCATTACCTAAAATGCAACAATAGTAACTCTCTTCAACGAAACGAACTCTCGGAGAGAAACACCTTAAAATAGCGAATTAGGGAACATTGAAAAGTTTTTTGTTTTTAACTCGAATGATTCTTCGACACCATAGTAGCAAATTGCTTAATCCAATAACGTCATTTCGATGGTCGATCCATGACTCAGTGACATTGCTCTTTGTTCAACGATTAGCATATCGTCTTTAAAAAACCGCTGTTCAAGTGAAATCAAATCAACTTGAATGTGGGAAACGTTGAAATTGGAATAAGAAAATAAATAAGAAAACATTTTCTAGAGTTTGTCGAGATAATCCGCCAAGAGAGTGGGCACACCGTTCATTGGCCAGAAAACTTCCAGCCTACAAACAGAACTGACGGGACCCTACTGCTCAGCTGTTATTTTCTTCATCTTATCGACACCGACACTTGACCTTGAACCTCAACTTTTCGACAGCCGATTCTAATCCTCAACTCTTGAAATCTGATCCCAATCAGAAGGATGTACAAAACGTGTTGGAGCGCATATATTGAGAACAAACGAGCGGCTATGGTTTCTCATCGCTGTGTGCAGTTAACGCACATTTCGATATCGCATGCTGAATAATGGACCTCCTTGATCAGGAGCAACGTGACAGCCAGCATGGATTAGTTACAAATAATAGTAATAACAATGATAATAATGATAATAATAATAATAATGATAATAATAACAATAATAATAATAATAAGTAATAATAATAATAATAATAATTATAATAATAATAAGTAATAGTAATTAATAGTAACAAGTGAATAAATAAACAAATAAATAAACTTTAACATTTTATAAGGGACAATACTGGCAACAAGATGATGAACGATTAAGCACATGAACGAAGAACGAGCACCGGTTTGCGCCCGAAATGGGCACAATAAGGTGAAAGTGCTCATCACTGAATTCATGCTCGGGAATTCCCAACGCAGGAAATTGTCAACGACGCATTCACACACACAACGAATGCCCCGTGAATCCGTTATCGCAGTATCTGTTGGCTGAATACTGCAGGGACAATGAATTTTTTGCAATTATTTTTAGCAAAAACGAGGAGAGGAATATTACAACTTTCAGAGACTGTCAAATTCAAAACAGTCGGAAAACGGGAAATCTTGAAGTGCTAAGAAAATTGTGAAACCTTCACAAAGTATGAGGACATGTGCTTTTACAGAATAAGACAAAAATGGAGGGAAGGAGGCAGAACAACCTTGACAAAGAATGTATCTAAAGACCGTTTCATAAGCAGGACGATTCTAACCAAGCTGACAATAAACAGAACCTCTTTCTGAGTTCAGAAATCCAATTCTCGCATTTGACTAAAATTGCAGGAAAAAAACGGGTTATGCTACGTTTAGAACCTGTCTGTTCTATTGCCCTAAAAAGCGAAATCTAGCAAGAAACAGTAAACGACGCTCGACAGACGGCGAAAAGGGCTAACCATAAGGTGTTCCAGCACCGAATTCGTTGCCTGCATCAGTCATTGCTTGACCGAGATGTTCCAGGTTGTTCATGCGACCACCTTCTTTTCGCAATTCCAGCTTCTCGTAGAACACCTCTTCCATACGCACTGCTGAAATTTGGTCTACGATTTAAACTAGTCAATTCAACGCAAGCAATTACCATCCTATGCACCCATCTACTTTCCCATCTTTTATTTCAGTGTAAAAACTGAGAACTGCAAAGAAAAAGAGCACCAGTAATAGAAGCAACATTTGCTTTGATTCTAAGGATGCATTTGCCCAAGCTTATGTATTTTGCTTGCTCAGATAGTGAGCCAATTCATAGTTACAAGGCGTGAAATTTAATTTTATCAAAAGATTTATAAGAGTTTTTTAAAAGCCGCTTTAAAGGCCCAAGATGATCCATGCTTGCATCACGGTTTCAGGAATGCCAAATCTATAGTACTGCTTCAACGATCTTGTAACCTGCCTAGAATGAGGACTCAGCACAAGTCACGTAAGACTGAAACATAAAGACTCATTAAAAAAATATTCAAAACGAAGCATACTCAACTCACGTATGTCAAAGAATCCACATCTGAGAAGGAATTTTGTTAAACACCTTCATCGACATCTTTGATAATATTTCAGAGAAAATCCTTTCCATTGTGTTCATTTTTCATTTTTTCGTCATTCAATTGGAGTGCACAAAAGTCGCAAAGCTTCATTGAATTCGGTGTAGCGAGGAGACCATTTACGAGGAAAGAGTCATTTAGCGTTACATCGACGCCTTAAAATCGATGCCGCGCAATCACGCAGGCAGATTTTAGCATCGCAATTTGCCTTAAAAAAAGAGCGCTCTCACATCATTTCTTCAGTTCTTCCACGATGGAATACTTCAAAGCTCAAACCTACAAAAAAAAGACTGACAAATAAGTACTACTAACCACAATCAATCATTCGACATCAGCCTTCCACAAAGACAACCCAGATGCCACCTTTTTTAGGATAAATGCACCATATGCTATAACACAAGACTACGCAAACTTATGAACAGATACAGTGAAACATTAAGACAATACAGGTACAACAGAATGGAACAGAAGCACACAAACGCTTATTTCAAGCATCCAGTTTCATGAGCACTGCTGGTTTATACGTGGGGTCTTCCTGCATTTCAGGTTGGCTCTACGAGGACCTGTCTCTAGAAACGGCTCAGCACTTCTTCCGCCCAAGGTACCTCCAACGCACCACTCCTCGCCTTGACAGACCAAAAAACAAAGGGCCAGAGGAGAAGGGTAGGTGGGGGAGGGGGAAGGAGAGGTGAGCAGAGGGACGCACTTGCCTGCAGGCGGTAAATCCATGGGCCCAAGAATTTCCCTCCACATTTTGCAGAACGAAACGAGATAACCTTTCCTGTCGTCTAGATTTCTGCCTTTGACTCATTTCAAAACAACAAACCTAAAATATCCACTAAATTCGCTGAGACTTTTGTGCCAAAATTGAACTTTAATCCTTAATGGCACATAATCGAAATACTCTGATTCGAGCAACTCCCTCAAAAAGTCTCAAAGGTCATTTGCATCCCTTTGAGGGATGTAAATGGCTCTTGGTGCTTCTTCCCTTGCTTTGCTAGGCCTCTTCCCTTGCTTTGCTATTCTCACCCCCCAGAACAGCAATATAAGCGGTGTCGTCATATCCCTTTTACACTCCACTGGTCAAGCAAACCAAAAACGCGAATAGCCATTTATGTCTTTTGCAGTCTGCGTGCTCTCTCACTTCCCACCTCCGATAGCAGCCAATATTTTCGAGGCAAAAATTGATCCACACACTGCTAGAATTGCCTTCGTCACAAGATGCATTAATGAACGCTGAGAGTGACTATGCGACAGACACGAAAAGCATTAAAGGATGAAATAAAAGAGATGAGAAAAGCTAAAAAAGGACGACGATGGAATGAGAGAACAAAAGACAAGCGGAGAAAACAGAGGAGGAAACACAACGGTGGAGGAGAAAAGGAGAGTGGGTGACATAGAAGCAAGTTGAAAAAAGTAAAAAGAACCACGGAAAAGGATAAAAAAAGCGCGACTTCATGTCTCCCCAAGGAGGTCTGTTCAGTCACTCTATCACAATCCCTTTATTAGCTTCAGAAAGCTCATGCGACTTGGCTTATTTCCGTATCGATGAGCTACGGCTGAATGATGAGACGGCAGACATCAGTGAGTTGCAAAAACGATGCTCGCTGAATTTCTTGCAAAAAAAAAGTAGTAAAGCACACCAGATGAACCAGCACAACACAAGCTTTCGCACGGTGCTCATCTCATCGACCAGTTCCACAAGTCATCAACAAAAAATACAGAAGTTGCCTTTATGTGAAAGAGCAACCCGATCGCGCGAAACAGTAGACCCGACCAGTGCAAAACACTCAAAATCTACCGTCATCTTTCGATGGCTGTAACAGGTTCCAAAGTCGATAGCAGGCTTGGAACAGCGTGTAGAAGGTCACTCTAGGTATCCACTTTACCCATTAACGTTTGAAACTTAGCTTTAGTGATTCCTGAGAACAAATTCCCCAAAAGACACATCGACGTATAGGGCAATACAGGAACCTGATGCACTCCGCTATAAAGCACATTTATAACGTTTGCAAAAGTGTATCGGTGATGCATTTCAGCGGTTCGTTCATCACAACATTCACTTCATATATTTCCACCATATAATAAAAACGTTAGTGGATGAGATTTATCTGAAAGGAATGCGCACACAAATCTTCGACCAATAATTCACCTGTGCCACCCCCCCCCCCCCCCCCCCCCNCAAAATACAACCTAGCCGTCAGGCACTATGACCTTCATTGTCATAATTATGCACCTTGAAATAAGGGTGGCACATTTAATTTTCAGTCAAAAGAGACTTAAGATTTGACTCGTTGATAGGAAAGAAAAATTTGAGACATTTTCGTAAACAAGTTCATAGAGGCGAAACAACAGCGATTCTTCGAGTCTACTTATGCCACTTTCTTAATGTCAACTAGTTCCCTCGCAATACAGTGGCATCAATCATTGCGAGTAGGAAGTTCACAGAAAACAGATTCACGAATAGATGGACAATACGAAAGCTCTCAGAGCGAAAATAGGAGTTGTGACAGCAGAAAGAGAAGAAAGGTCTCTCGATTTATAGTTGTGCGGTGTCTACGCTGGTTTATTAACCCGAATACTTGTTCATTGAACTGCGAGTCAGCTGATACAACACCTTCCAGAAGTGATTAGGAAATATTGGCAAAGGCAACAGCATAATCCATCCTCACTGTTCATATTCCGTAGATTCAATGCCCACTGCTTTGATATCTGCTGACTCAAGTTGCCCTGCTTAGGAAAACTTTCATAAACAGTAGCACATATTCAGCATATATGTTTCTCACTTAGGGGTTGGTAGCTCAATGGTAGATCCTTCATCTGCTAAGCGGAGAGACCCGAGTTCCACCACCGCCTGATTTCCCAATGGATCGCCAGAAGGCTGACCACCAGGTGTTCCATAAATCTGGTCACAACAGCCGTGTGTGGTTGTCAGCTGCATCGATACGAGAATCGATGAAACTACAGCTGTCTTTGTATCTTCGTTTGTATTTGTCAGTTGCTACATGTCCATGTAAATGCCGACCATGTGGAACAGAAGACTGGTGAAGGAGTTCACAATTTAGTAACAATCCGCGACCTTTTTCCGCCAACAGATTCCAAAACAGATAAGCAACTTACTAGGATTGGGCTGAAGGTAGCTTTCGAGACATGAGAGCAATCGCTTCGTGTGCTCCTCCGTCTTGTCTGCCCTTTGCAGTAGATTCTCGAAATGTGCATCCAATTCGGTCTTTTCGGCCTTCAGAAATGTCTCCTCAGTGAACTGCAAATATTCAGAATGCTTTATGCATCTTTGCTCACACTGTCATAACACCAACCTCTCTGAATCCAATTTCATATATTTTAGCGAGAAGAACGAAATGGAAAAAAATAATGATATCAGAATCTTTCCGACTCCGACAGTAAAAAAATAAGTAAAATTTCAGCCTGAAAACTTCGTTCTCTTTATCTGAAGATCAAAAGGTTGCTCAGAATTCCGGAAGAATATGTCTGTTCTTTCGTTGTGCGTTAATATGAAAAAGATTTCGATGCTACTATACTATTTGCGCCTTTTAAAATAATTTTCCTATTTACATTTAAGGCACTTTCAACAGACTAAAATCGGTAGAGATAATTGCAAAAAACGTTGTTAAGCATAATTACAGGTAAATCCCGGTCATTAAAATGAGCAAACATTGAATGATGTCTGTCAAAGTCACGCTCCTATATTAGTGATCAGTGTTTCTGTGCTTAAAGGTTACAAATGTTTTCACATTTCTAATCCATACCGGAACTGCTCTTAATTGCCCCTCCCCTCCCCCTCCCCCCACAATCTGAGATACGAATCGAAAACAAGAGTCAACATTTGACGTGCTCGCCAACGGCTGCTCAACATTTCTGGATTTTGTCACGCTCCATGGCTTCAAGAGTGGCTTATGCCGTAGGACTTCAATGCGTTGATTAGGACAATGCTGCGAGCAACCGTCGTCCCTCATCCTCACTAAACACTCCCTCTTCACATCCCTCGTCGCATCAATTTCCTAACTATCCAAGCATCTGCAGAAGTCCACATGCCATCTCGCAATCAAAAAACTAAAATATTTCAAAAATTAAAAAGAAATGGAGAAGGGGAAGCACAGAACCCATAGGGACCATCACTACAAAGAAAACGTCTAGATCTATAGGCCTCATCATTGAATATTTTCTATGGCGATATGTGATACTTCATGATATCCTCTCTTAGAATTCATTAAATCAATTGAAACACTCTCATCTCCTATATGCTTCCTTCCAAAATTAAGTACCTGTTGTCCTTGCATTATTAATAAATCAATATCAGATAAATTTTAGTGGAACGAGGCCATTTGCCATGACTAAAGACATCTGAAAAATCTAGATGAACATGCACTAGCGCAATGCTAGATTAAAGCATGTTTCTATTTCTTATATCAAAAGCAAATCCCAAAAAGAAACACTCTTATATAAAACGAACGTTCTCAACGTGTATGATGCATAATAATTGCAACAGGTGAAAAATAACCAGATATTATTGGAAATGAATTTGTTTTGAGAGGTTTAAAGTCGAAATATAGAAAAATTCCCTACAAACAGCACTCTCACTCATCGATTACCAATGTTTACCGTTGCATTTAAAAGATGGAAAAAATAAAAAACTGAAGTGGAAAGAAATTTTTGCTCGCTAATGAACACTTCTTTGACCATCTCTCACGGTCCCTTCAACACAACGTCATTATGCTTAAACAATATGTGCATTAAACAGTCTTTTGTCGAACGAAGGGTGACTCCGAAGTCGTATTCTAATGGAAACTCATTTACACATTTGAACTGAGTTACATCAATAGGCTCAAGAAAAGAGTGAGATTTTTATGAGCGGAAAAACTTAACTAAATGGTGCAAATGAATTCATAAAGGAGCCTAACTCCGGAGTCAATAACCACTGCTTCATCACACAAGGATCGAATATCGTTCTCAAATATGATTAGTTCCCATCAGCAGATAGTCTAATCATGAGATTAAGTCTCTCTATTCATAAGTGACAACTGGCCATTAAAGAGTGTGATTTTTTCCTCTGAAGTCATAACTATCCTAGTCGCTCAACATTATTAGCGGAAAAGACAAATGTGAAGTAATTGTATCAATGAAATTTCACAAGTCTAACTTGAAATGGCACCGCCATTGAGCTCAGCCCAAACACGGATCTGCCAACATTCCATCGCTTTTGATGTATCGGAAGTCAAGAAACATATAAACTTACGACTATAGAGCATAAACAAACGAACAAAAATAAAAGTGACATGTCAAGTGGCATTCTTCTTGATGCAATGAGTCAAGTGGCATTCTTCTTGATGCAATGACACGTAAACTTCTTATGTCCATAGTCAATCGATTGCGAAAAAATGTTCGATTGTATGTTCCACTCTCTTTTCCGGAATTACAATAAAACCGACAAAAAAATATTCCAACGAAGAAAAGAGAAAGAAAAGGAAATTTTTCCACTCGACCTCATCACTTAACACTATCAATATAAGTTCAAAAGCATCAACTCGACGATATGAATAAATAATATGTTCGAGAGCAATAAATGGCCATGAAATATGCATCGCAATTCAATTCAAACAACGAACCTGTTTAGCACGACTGAAGAATCCACTTGCATCAGAGGCAATCTTTTTGAAATTAAAATCCATGATGACCTGTCCGGCTGGATGGATGGTATTTGACGACCTGTAATTATTAATTCATTGAGAATAATAGCTCCGTAGTATGAGAACCACGTCAAAACGTCAAGACCGAAAGCCAACGTACAACAGTGAAAAAAGAAAAGCTCCAATAGTGTTGTGTTGGAGTCTATCCTACCGTGTTTACTCTCTATAGCTCCTTTCCGGGAAGCTGTGAAGGTCAGAAGCCCCATTCATGGAGTCGACAGCACATGATAAATCGGCTGTCCAGTATACAGAAACAACAAACTTGTAAAATTACATGGAAATTTTGAGATATAAGAAACATGGACAGCACGAAAATGACCATTGCTTTCCTCCTGAAATTCATGAACACTACCAGCTCTATGCCACTTCATTCGAACACATGTGTTTGCAGTGGAAATTTTCAAACGCGATAAACCCTGAGCTTATAAACGAGGAAATACGGTAGTTCAAAAACTACTATGGTCAGCATGAAGCATATTACACCTGTGTACGCTTCATACAACCGGCGATCTTTTTCTCATCTGTACAACATTCATACACCACACTGTACGGAAAAAAATGCCACGTGTACACAAAACCTTTTTTGCGTTTCATATAGGAGTGGAATAAAAAACATAGGTGGTATTTTACAGGATGTGAATTCAAATGAGATTCAATCAACGAGGAGCTGCTATTTCTTGCTTCACTTGAATACAACAAAATAAGAGATAACTAAACGCTTGAAAAGACTTCTGTAGCGCTCAAGCTTGATAGATTATTAGTATTGAAGGGTTGCAAGGACAGAAGTCATTTCACTCTAATAGGAGATATAAAGGTGGAAAATGACCACAAGAGGATCGATGAAAAGGAAGTTAAAGTGGGAGAACGATGATGCAGAAATAAGATATCATATAACAATAGGTTCCATAAGATCATTCGAGTTTTCATAACAATTGCCTACATATCACTGAAAAGAGGAGTCACAGTGAAACCCACATCACAATTCACGATCACGCCATGAAGTTATGTTAGTTAGACTGCCTTACTTCACCTGGCAATGTAAATATTATTTTACATATAAGCTGCCCCTATTACGAGCTTATATCATTTGGCTTGCCCCTCCACCTTATCAGCTTACTGCAAATATATCCTTTTTTGTGTGAAAGCTCGCTCACTTGCCACTAAGAGAAGAAATGTTAGTGGTTATGAGGAAATCAGAAAATCCATCGCTAAATTGACAGATCTTGATAAGCGAAATAGGTTTACCGCCCAAATACGGGTATTAAAAAAAACTGCAATAAAGGCGTAATTTCGGAGCACAACGAGCCACTCTCTGCTAGCGATCACCTTTCACGAGATCTAACACTTGGACGATTTGTATGGAATACCTCTGCAGCCAATGGACAAAAATTTTCACAATTGAAGGTTAGCTCTCCTAAATCGGATGATTTTGGTTACTTCGTGACTTTTTTGAGGCAACAAGGGGAGCAGTGTGCAGGTTGGAAGGAGGGGAAAGACAAACACCACAAGTACCTCTAAAGTGTCTGTCGTTGGCTTTAAAGCTATCAGTCCTGGAACTTCGGCAGTGAACTCACTTTAGCTTGTAAAAAAATTTCCAGCTCACGTTTTCTACCTTAATGATCTGCGTTTAATGCAATACCCATATTTATACATACCTGTCTACATATTTTGATAAACACAACTATATATACATACATATCTTTTTAGCCATTTTGGATAAATGAAGAAGCCAAAGATTATGAAGTTTTGCGCAGAAGGCGTCGTACACGTGGATGACGCCAAGGTTAAGGAAGTGGCGAATCACATCTACCTTATGCGCCAGCTAGATCCCAATAATAACATCCTGGACAGCGAGTTGTTCGTTCGAAGATTAAGGGCGGGCTGGACCACTTTCAATAGCAGTCACGTTGTATCAACACATCAGGAGCTGCCGATGAATATTAGAGCTAACATCTTCAGAATGGTTGTGATTCTGGCAATGCTATATGCCTGGGAAACATAGTCCACAACAAAACGTGATGAAGAGAAAATTGCGATGACAGAAAGAGCGATAGAAAGATGTGTGACGTCAATAAGGCGGACCGGATAAGCAACGAGGAACTGCGATATAGGTCTGGAGTGCAAGACGTCGTTTGAAATTTACGCAGCGGAAAAAAGGTGGGTAGGTCACACTGCACGAAGAACTGACAACCGCTGGACCTGTCGCCTAACAGAATGGATACCACGCGATCGAAAATGACCGCGCAGAACCACTCGTTCGGCTCTATGGTCAGCGCTAAAAGCAGACGGGACTAAATAGAACTCGACAAATCCACGCTGACCCTTGGCGAATAGACGGACAGTCGGAAATCGAAAATCAACTTCACTCTCTCAATCACCAACGTTTCATCACATCTCAAATTCAGTGGCATTTGAATACCTCAAACCCAGCATATCGCACTTCGAAACGCTTGGCTCATTTCCGACGAAAGACCTAGGTTCATACCCAAAGCAGGAGTCACATTATCCAAAGTTTTCCGCAACTGACCCTTTCTCGAGGATATTTATGGATGGCGAGGGGGAGATACGAATGAGGGAATACGGCACATACGCAACATTTATGAAGAAAGGAATATTCCCTACAGATTGCATGGTGCATTACATCACAGGAGAAACACATACATTAATAAGGAAATAACACACTTTAAGAAAAAGAAAAAAGGCAAAAAGAACTGAAGGAAACAACAGTGATGAGCAATTGTAGTGCATCAATGAGGCGGAATAAATCCACGTCATATCTCGTGTCGGCGATCATATGTTCGTTAGCTGTCAGTAATTAGGAAGTATCACTTTCTACTGTCAATTAGCCAATAGATACAATTACTATACCGCAAAAGATACAAAGATAGCTGTAATTTCATCGATTCCCGTATCGATGCAGCTGACAGCCACACACGGCTGGNNTCTCTTCGTTTGAGAGGCGAAGGCTCTACCACTGGGCTGGAGTACCGCAAAAGATACATCGCGTGAGTAGCGAGTGAGGTCTATTGGGCTTAGAGACGAGTTGAAAAATTGTTGTTAAGGAAATGAAGCGAGAAAGGGGACCACAAATCTTTAGCCATAAGTGTTCTGCTGCAATCACTGCATATACATATAATTCGACACATTCAGCAGCCCCCTACAGCAGATGCCATTTGTGCCTCCAAACAGCACAATTTGGGCTTTCAGTAACATCGTTCAGCTGCCATACTTTCATCGCAGATCTTTATGAAAAAAAAATTCAAAAAGTCATAATTTGAAGAGAAAGTAGCGCGCCAACTGTCCCCCTCCTCCCCATCCCCCTCTCCAACCGATCCCTCCTATAAATATAAATATTACATACAGCACAAGCCAACACAGGCATAAGTACTATCTGAAACAGCAAAAACAAAACACGACAATATATGCAAATATATGAGGCATCACATGAATGACGATACATCGCACACCACGCCAACCGATCAATAAACACACTTAACTAAGTGATGTGTACATCCGCGCATATGTGTGTGGGTGTGTCTATGGGCTTGGCTAATCGATGCACATAGCTTCAACTCCATTCATTGCTGCATTCCAATTTCAGAACTCGCTTCAACTTTTAAGCTAAACAATGAGTGCATCGAAATGCATTGCAAAATTTGTTAGCAGCTTATTTCAAAATATTGAAAAATGATATTCCCGTAATTCTGAAATTGTCAATGGAAGTAAAGTTCCAAAGACACAGGTTGTAGATTATTTATTTATTCAATTATTTTCAGGTTCTGAAGAGTGAAACACAAAAAAAACTGTGTGAGTATAAAGTGCAAAACAATCGCAAAGCTATAATTTTCAGCAAATATGCATTCAATGAGTAAGAATATGTCAAAACAATTTGGCACTAGCTATAATAGCAGATGCATTAACGCGATGACTATATATATTTTGTAAGTCGAATCAATCGAACGTGCCTGAAGTTCACATAAGAGGATAAGATACCGATAAAACCATCACAATGCTAAGACAATCAAGTTATCACAAAAGCAGCTTAAGCTGTCACACAAGCAGTTCAAGCTATCACACAAGCAGCTGAAGCTATCACATAAGCAGCTTAAGCCAGTCATCCAATTGACTAGATATAGACAGATGCGCAAATGCGCAATAACTGATGAATAAGCAAGCGGTGAGGCATTTCGAGAGGAGGTGCCACGACTTGCGCTTTTTGCATCCACTCCCTATCCGACTAATCACTCTTATAAGCTGGCCGCAAAAAAAAGACTGCGATATGTAAATTAATGTCCTCATTTTTATAGCTAATTCGTTCGCTTGCATAAATCCATCAAAAATCATTTTTTCCCCACAATCTACTTAATAAAATGAAAGTTCAATGACTGTAAAATGCATTCAAACGCGACTTTTTTTCGAAGCTTATAGATTATTAACAAATAATGCGAACGAAATGATTGATCCGGTGGTATATATTATGGCATTCAAACTTCGTAATCCTATCTTCGATCGTTTTTCTGTGTTAAAACTATCCAATAGACAATCGAAGATTGACAGAAAGATCCAAATTTAGAAACTAAATTAATTATTCTCCAAGTACTTCACTTCCTTATTCTCTTCCATTTCCAGCAATTTTTTTTCCGCTATGTGCCTCGTCAATATTCTATTGCATCGGACATTTTTCATGAAGTGCTCCACCATCTAAAGCTTTCGTTGCATCTTCTCTTCTTTGCAGAAGAGGGCTAATCAGATAACACCAATAAAACTCAAAAATGACAATCGCCATAATGAATGCTCTCGCCTGTACTATTACCAAATAACTCATTTATTCTTCCACTATTCGTATACTCAATTAACAATTCATCACTAAATGAACATAAAACTGCTCAATTTTACAAGCGAAAAGAAGGCTTTTCGGTTGCTACAACAAGGAAATGCGTTATATAATAATAACGATTTGTTCGCAATCAGGAGAATGACATCATCGTTTCAAAGATGTTATTAAAAAGTAAAATAAGGTTGGAAAGCTTCTGCAAAACATTAAAGAGACATTATTTGCTATATTTGTATGCTATGCACACTTTTGTTCATCAAGTTAAGCAAAAGTAATTATATTATTGCTTGATGAGCTCTAATAAATTTCTTTTTAAACAATAATAATAATAGTAATAGTAATAATAATAATAATAATAATAATAATAATAATAATAATAATGATAATAATAATAAAAGTAATAATAACAATAATGATAGTAATAGTAATAATAACAACGATGATAACAAAAGTAATAGTAACAACAATGACAATAATATAAATAATAATAATAATAATAATAATAATAATAACAGCAATAATAATAATAATGATATTAATCATTCAGATGAATTAAATGCATTCTTTTTGATTTACGAAAATCGGTGAATGATTTTCCACTATAAGGCAAATATTAATTGCATTAGTTCATTAAACGAAAACGAATCAAATTTTAATACTAACCAAAGAAACCTTAAGAAAACATGCAATTTGTCGATCGACTTCTTTTAGTTGTTATCAGCCACAAAGACACCAGTGATGTGCCCCGAGGCAATATTCCCTCAACGTTTTCGAATCCGAACACAGCATTTAAGTCGTTTCAACATTAAAGAGACGAACTAATTTTACGTCAATCAAACGAACAGTCAATAGAAATATGGTCATTCTTGAGGAATAAATTGCTTAACGATCGCTTCCGATAATTTCTATCTGAACGTTAAAATGAAGTGAATTGAGTTTATCGACTATGCCAATAGGCAATCTCTCTCAATAAATTATTTCATAGCAACAGAGAGACGTTCGACTGAATACCATTCATATGCTCTTCTTGACTTAATCGTAAGTAATAAATTTGCAGATTATAGTTGAATTTGCATTTAAAGACTGCGATAATTTGCAATTTTACTAAATAATTTCTCATGAATTTGTATTCGAAGAAATTTAGACACCACTCTTATGCTCACAACTAAATCTATATAGCTACAATAAAGTGATTTTTGGAGCTAATAATGACAACAAAAAAGCAATAAAACGATTGGCAGTGCCAGGATGATTGCGACC